>MU005581.1:1069265-1101759 GCA_010405425.1 Lentithecium fluviatile CBS 122367
ATTCTTAGGGTTAGTAACTATAGTAATACCTTTAAAGTCGCTTATGTTAAGGGTGTTTAATGTGTTACGTTTCTATGGGGTAGCTAGTCCTATAAGAGTAAGTTAGTTCTTAGGCAGGAGCGATAATAGGAAGGAGGCTTATTAATTACGTAAGTAAATAACGGGTAGTTAGTATTAAAGTTGTAAAACTATTAAATTAATAATGCTTAATAGAATCTAAATAATAGATTGTTAACTAAGTTAAACACTAGGAACTATAAGGGTTCCTGCTATTCCTATATACACATGCCCTGGGTGTTAATAGTCGGTTACGGGACTATTAATAGTCGCGATAGTTCCTACTAAAGCTATCGCTAGTCCTTGGCGCGGCTATTAATTACGTGATATAATAATGATTGGTGTTCGTGTCTTAGTACCTTTCGTCAGCGTCTAGGTACGTGACTAATCATTGTTCCTGTCGCTTGTTCGACCCACCAGTCGTAACATTGCGCCCTCTATTAACGTCGCCCCTTCTACTATTACTAATAATGCCTAGGATGCTAGCTTTAATAGCGGCTATAAGGATAACTTTAATAGGATTAACTAGAAGCGCCTACCTTAATTTTAAGCGCCTCTAAGAACGCAGCGTATAAAGAAGTCGCTTATATATAAGTATAGGTATTAAGTTACCCTACAGAAGGACCTATAGTATATATACTTCGTCTATTACTATTACTACCTATATAAGCTTATTAGTAGTACTAGTAGGATAGGTATTTATAACGTCTTAAGCTTAATATCGTCTATATAGGCTTACCTTAAGTAGCGCTGTGCTAGGTATAGGATACTCCGCCCTAGGCGTTAACTAGCTGCTATAGAGCCTAGCTAGCGTACTCTTTATAGGCTAATAAGGGCTAAGGTAGAGGTATTGCAGGAGGTAGCTAACGCGTTTAGAAACTTTAATATTTAACGTTTTTAACTAGCGGCTGTTAGCTAGCTTATTAAGAATAATTACCCTCTTACTAAGTTTAAATTACTATCTTTTTAAGCCCTTCTCCGCGTTGTTAACCTAGAGGCTAAGCTAGCTATCTAGAAGACTTATTACAGCGTCTTAGCGTATATTATATAACTATATAACTATATAGTCCCCCTTATCTACTATAAGCTAAGTCGCGCTATTAGTAGGATACACTTTAGTTTTTACAGCTAGTCTATTAAGGGCGGTAAGAAGGCCTTCTATAGCGTTATCTACTACTACATTAACGCCTATAGTAAGATCTATAACCTGCCTCTTACCTTCCCTTAACTTGCTAGCGCTTATATAGAGCATAGGATTACTAAGGTTATTAATAAAACTCTCTAGCAGTTTAGAATTATCGCGTTCTCTATTAGTTACTTTATCCTTAATAATGCTACTAATAATAATATAGCTATTAACGCGCTAGCGTAGTAATATAGCTTTTTAGTAACTAATTAACGCCTCTACTGCGGCCCTTACTCGCTTAACTTAGTAGGCTAGAAAGTAATATATAGAGTTAATAAAGAGTTATTTAATAATAAGAAGTTATAGGCTAATACTAAGAAGAAGCTCCTCTATAACTAGTAATAGTAAGGACTATTAGGAGTCCTTATTAACGTCCTCTACTTAATTTAAACTCTATAGTAATATAATATATTTAATAGTCTATAGCGTAATATCTTAGAGTCTAAACACCCTAGGCGTAACGCTAGGTATATTAAGATTCTTAAGCCTATAAAGCCTATTATTACCTAGTAGAACAGCTATTATAATACCTTTACTAGGGCTATTAAACTCTACCTAACTATTAACGCCTATATTAAATATTATATTAATAAGACGCGCACTAACGAGGCGTCGCGCAGGGCGCGTAGGATAGAGAGATCTAACGCGCTAGAGTAGGTAAGGTTTAATAGGCTTACCTCTAATAACTAGGCTATAATTACTTAATATATTAATATTTTACAGCCCTTAAAGGAGGCTACTAAGAGACTAGAGGGCCGTAGGTCCTTAGGGCAATACAGAGCTATCTATAAGGTCTACCTAACATTTAAATACCTTCTTAGCTACTTTAAGAGCCTTACGTAATAATATAAGAAGGTTAATTTTAATAAGGTTAACGCGCCTAAGGACTACTTTAAAATTAACGTAATAGTAGCTTATACAAAGCTCTTAAAGTATTACTCTAAGCTTAATAACTTACTAGCGTATTACGCGTTAACTATCCTCTATCCCTATTATAAATACTACTTTAAAAACGCGTAAATAGATAACTATTTATACTAGCTTATTAAGGCTAACCGCTAGTTCTAAGAGCTCTAGGCAGAATATAAATTAGAGGATAGTAGCCCTATTAACTCTCCCCTACGTAAGAGAGTAAAGGTTTAGGATATTAACGCGTTTATAGAGGAGTTTATAAGGCCTCTAAGACCTAAGGGTATACCTATTACTGTTAACTCTAAGGATAAGTTTAATATATAGTAGAATTAGAAACCTATAGTATCTAAGGATTACGCTTACTGCTATAATCCTATTAGCTACTAGCTTAAGATAAGGCCTTAGTACCCTAACCTATTAAGGCTCGTAATTAACGTCCTATTAATCCTAGCGTCGTTTTATTACTATAAGTAGATGTTCTTAGAAACTAGGAATATAATAAAGCCTAGAAGATGTAAGCTTAGTCCTTAATTACTCTCTATAACTTAGTGCGTATAGTCTTAGTTAAAGGCTAGGTTTATAGACCTTAATAGTACTCTTAATAAGAATATAGAACTCCCTAATAACGTACTTAATAGGTCCTATAATATTAGAGAGTAGGAGCTCTAATATATCCCCTGTTCTTCTCCCCGTAGCTAAAGGCACCTTTTTACACTTCTCTATAACCTTAATACTACAGTTTCTATATAAATTGCCTAATTAGGCATAGTTAACCCCTAATTAATTAAGTTTTAATTTAATTTACCCCTAAAACGCCTATTAATTAATTAAATTAGGTGAGAGGGCTCACTTTTAGCCAATCAAGTTAGGTAGACCTCTGAAACCTGATTGAATTGCTTGTTCCCTTCTCTGTTCAACGAGGACCTCAAAGAAAAGGCTAAAGCCGCAAGCAGTGCCTGCGGCATTGCTGGATTCAATATCGTTACTCGCGTTGCACAAGAAAAATTCAGCCTCGACGTCGGCGGCGGTGGCGGCGGAAATGGTGGTAACGGAGATAAGAGAAAAGGAAATCTCAGCTGGAAGCTGATAAAATGCGCGAGGTTTGACCTGAAAGCTTATCTTCGCCTCTTTGCTAGCTAGTTTTTCTTCTTGGTTGTTTTAAGCCTTCCCATCTGGAGCTTGGTTCATAGTGACATTAAGATGAAGGATTTATAGGATAGGGTTGATGGTATTTAGGGAATGTTGGCAACGAAGTAGCCTAATTGGTGGCGACTCTAGTGCCTACTCAGGTGACGGCAAGCCCGAGATATGCGCCCCGAGCGGATATAGTAGCGCCGACTACGACCTCTGGAACGACTGAATTATCGACCCCGACGACTCAGGGCATACAGGGATATGGGCCAACGCCCACACCAAACTCTACTGATCAACACGGGACAGTGCGCCCGCCCTCCCAGAGGTGAGCGAAGTGGTTGCGAGCATGCATTCCCAACTAAGCGACATGGGCTCTCGTGTGTCCGAGACTTCGGACTTGGCGACAGGACACACACACAGTAATGCTGCTGGCCGCCGTCTCGGCATCCCGGCGTTCTGTTTGGTTCTTGGGAGATTGGTAAAGATGGCTAGAGGCGAATACAGGACCATTCCAAATGGAATGAGGAAACTTCGAAACCGAGCACCTAGTGCTTCTGTATTGCAGCCTGCCTTTCTAGCGTCATCGGTATCAGCCGTATTACCCTCAACATCGCCATCAAGCTGGACGTATTAGGAAGCTTACAGCCAGCTTCGCGTTAATGCTGTCGTACTCTGCGTAGCCTTAGAGACGTACCGGGATGCTGAGGGTGATGCGAAGAGTGATGAAGATGATAGACTTGTTAAGAAGGTGAAGGAGAAGATTTGCGAGGGGTTTGAGGGAAAGTTGGTTGTGGAGGGTGGGGGCCTGTGTGCGGGCAAAAATATGTTTGGAGATTTGATGAAGAGTAATGGAGAGTTGTGTGAAGTGTGAGTAGACGGTCGGGCATTGGGAAATTAATATGGAAGTTCTGTGAGTCTCTCAGGCTGTGCAAGAGAGCGGTGGACGTTGGATGGGTGGTCCAAGGTTGCGCGAGCGGCGATATCATATCTTCCAGTGCGAGCACCTTTGCGGGAGACTCAAAACGCACGCTCAACGAGCTGACATCGAATGGGCTCACCCCAACCGCGTCTAACCTAACAGTTCAACCGCTCGCTACACTGCCAGTAGTTTCACCAACGTTACCTTCTCTAACGCTAGCAGTACTAACTTTAGTGCCAGGAAACGTTACGACGATCGTCCCCTCCGCCATCAACCCACACGAAAAGATCACAACGCCCGCCTCATGTTCGACCATCGAGATTCTAACATTACAGCGCACGCCAGACCAGAAGGCTACACCAGCCGAACCGTCCTCTTCCCCGTCCCCTCGCCTCCGTTGCCATGGACAGGTACTCACCTCTCGAGGAGTTGGTCAGGATACTTCCACTTCCCTGTTCCCACGGGTTATGTAGCCCCAAACATCGTTCCCAAGGCCCCGCAAGTGGCCACCTTACCTTGGCCCTGGCCTGCGGCCAGACCTTCGAACATAACGAACACGTTGCTGCGATTCCCTGGGATTTGTACGATCTCGGCAAAGAAGTCGCGGGATCCGTGCTACAGGAGGGGACGAAGGGCTATATCACTGACGGCCCATCGGTAATTTGTAATCGGTTCGTGAGGTTGTGGATAGGCGAGGGTTATCAGGTGATGTTCGTCGTGAAGGACCGGTGTACGGCTTGTAATGTCACCCATTCGGATATTCAGACGGGCGTATTCAAGAATTAGTCAGAATTACTGGAATGCAGGGGTCGAGGAAAGGATTAGTGCTACGTGGGAGTGGGTGGAGGGGCGCCGGTGGATACGCCTTGACGATGGATGGGGTGTAGATAGTTCGTGTGTGGTGGCGTGCAGCTTTGCGGGTTTGTGTATTCCTTCTCTGCGTGTCGTATTTTTTTCGCTGCCTTTGAATTGGAAAATTGTTGATTTTGAGATTTCTTTACGGGCAGCTTCTCTCAGACCCATTCTGTGCGGCACTATGAGTATCTTCCCAGGTGCTAAGTGTGCAGGTCCAGAATGCTGAAGAGAAACATGCGTTGTCTTGGAAGATGCTACATCGGGAGTGCCAAGGTGAAACAAAAGCTTCAGCTCCGCGCTGCCTGGTGCTAGGTGGACTAGCGGATATCTCGTCCCGAATTCGGTGATCCTGAGGTTGCCGCTTGGATAAAAGACAACCCGAGGACTAACGACTGAGCTGTGTTGGATCGGATCATGGCGAACCATCATGGCGAACTTGAGCAACAAGGGAGCACGACTGAGGCGAAGGTGACCTCGGCTGGCTCAATGATGGAACTGCAACAGCTGCGGTTGGCTCAATACTGCAACCAGTGCGCGCGGATGAAATCATTTCCACGTTCCTCAGGTCTGTGCTGCGTTCCCAAGGCGCTCGGTGCGCCTTAGGTGTTTATGGTTCCTCAGGTGTTCGCAGCAGTGGAACCCTGCGCGTTTCAACAACAAATCGCATACGAAACATGCACCGATCCCAAACATTGCGCAGTTGCAAATCAGCCCAGATCCCTATATCGTGCCTGCCTGCGACAAGAGAATTAACGCTCGGCACGCATCTCAGCCGAAGAACATTCCCAAGTCCCGCCCGTTGACTATTGATTTCTCAGTCATTTCGAGGTGTCACGCGGTCAACGTCCAGGCGTAACACCACCTTAGGTGCATATACGACGTCTCAGACTTTGGCGAGCTGTTTGCATTAGGCCTCATACTCCGTCCTACCCATGATTTGATCCTCAGCGCGGGCAAGCTCCCGCGTCATGGGTGCTCGGTCAGCTATATAGCCAGGTGTAGAAGGCCAAGTTCCTGGGCATCGATACTGCAGGACATATCGCATCGCCTTCCTAATTTACTTTCCATACTGCCTTGTTATATCCGAGGCATAATTCATTCTTGTAATTTTCAACCATAATCAAATCATACTTTTTCGAGATGTTGTTCACGAGCATCGTTTGCGCAGCTCTTGCGCAGAGCTTGACCGCTTCCGCTGCCACAATGATGGTCACCGTCGGAGCAAACAACCAGTTCACCTTCACCCCCAACTCAGTCACCGCCCAGCCGGGAGACATGGTAGCCTTCAATTTCGTCACCCAAGTAAGCCAATCCCTTCCGCCACACCCCAGCCCTCATCACTAACCCGCCGGCCTTTCCCCGCAGAACCACAGCGTCGCCTCCTCAAACGCAAACACACCCTGCCAACCCCAAAGAAACGCCGTTTTCTCCGACTTCCAGCCCGTCGCAGCACCCGCCTCAGCTGCATCAGGCCGCAACGGCAAAGGCCGAAAAGGGAAAAAGAACAACAAGCGCCAGGCCGGCAACACACCCATGTTCATGCTGCCCATCACCGACACAAATCCCATGTACATCTACTGCTCGCAGGCCCAGCACTGCCAGCAGGGAATGGTCATGGTGATCAACCCCCCCGACGCGAACGCCGTCCAGAAGTATCAAAACAAGGCTGCGAGAGCAAATAATAATGTCAGCCCCCAGGGCGGCATTTCTGGTGGGAGTGTTGTGAATAATGCTGCTGGGACGAATCCTCCTAATGGTGTTTTGGGGGCTAATCAGCCTGCGGGGCCTGCGGCGAATGGTAAGGGGAAGGGGAAGGGGAAGGGGAAAGCGGCTGGTGGTGTTGCGGGAGCTTTGGCGGGATTGGTTGGAGGGAAGGGGAAGGGGAACAACTAGTTAGAAGGATCTTAAAAAGCGATGCCGAGGTGAAGCTGTGTAAATAAAAAGATGCTCAAATTCCATGTACATTAAAAAAACTTTCTACGACTTATTTGGCCGCGTTTGTTCCCATGCGCCTGCATTCATTAATTTATGATAAAAGGCAGGCAGTGGGCCCTCTTGCGTCAGTTGATGTGACGGTTATATATACTCTATTCTTAGGAGTAGAAGGTTAGCCTTTTGCTCGCGACAGTTTACGAGGTAGTGTGCTGCATCTCCATAGATTTCTCGTAGGGATAGATAGCCAATATGACAGGGGAAATCACTAAAAAGTCCCGGGAATGGACCATGAGTTGTGGCCGTGTATCTAGCCTAATTAATATGGCAAAAAGTTTGGGCGATTGCTCCATTTGCAAATGGACACGGCTGCAAAGGGTAACAGGAGTGCGGAATGTAAAGCGGCATAACCGTATTGGGTTGCGGCTTCTTGGTGAAGATAGACTAATAACGTCTGGTTATTCATGGCTTTATTCAGATCCACCAATGGTCAAAGTGAAGTGCTCACCTGCTGTCCTGTGCCTAGATACTCGTCCATCTTGCGCCCAATCCACCGAAAACTCCTCTGGGTCCAGTGTTCTTCAAGGATGGATTTGGCCCGCGAATCCACCCATTCAATCCACCTAGGACGGGTGGGTATTGTCCATAGGATTTCTAATACGCGTATAAGGCACCTTGCTGTTACGTAATTAGTGTAGTAAATATAAATATAAAACACCCCCTATTTAGTAACAATAAGTAGAACATTAAGCCTTTGACATTACCCTATTATTAAGCGTCTTCGTGGGTGTTATTTTTGTACTTTGTCCCACAGTATAAGCCCAAGAATTACGAGAAGACGGATCTGGAAGCCCCTAGCCAGCCAGCCAGCCAGCCAGCCAGCCAGCATTATTGCAGCCCTCGCCATTGCCCTCGTTGCTGCCCTTGTTGCTGCCCTTGTCACTGCCCTCGCGTCGCATGCCCGCACTATGTACGCCGTCATTTAAGATCTACGATAAAAGTGATGGTAGAGATGCCCTTACTTAGCCAAATAGTAAACAGGTCCCCTGCCTAATAAAGCTTTAAGTAATAAATAATAATAGTAAGTAGGTATTAATAGAGGTGTTAAGCTAAATGTAAATACTACATAACTCCTTCTTTATTAATTAGATAAACTAACAGCTTAAGAATCTCTATTAGTTATAGCGTTAATATAAGATAATGGCGTAGTATTAGCATTACAGCGTGCTAGTAATAAGATTAGTAAATTCTAATAATAATATATAATTTTTATATTACTTCTACTATATAATAGATAGCAGAAATTATCTATATAAAATTAGTATAAGCATTATATTAATGCTAGTCTATTTTACAAAAATTATGTAAAATCTTAATTAGATTATATATTTAGATAAAGATAACTTGGACCTTATAGATTAGTTTCTTATATATAATATTAATACTTAGAAGCCTACATTATAGAGCTAAGTTTTAGCATATAGAGAATATTATAGCATTATAATATTAGATACTAGATAGCTTAAAGTTAATAGAAAATCTAGAGCTGCATGTATATAAGCTTATAAGAAGTCTACTATATAATATATCTAAAAGAATAACATAATACTTATAGAAGTTATTAAAGTAATATAAGAGTATATACTATACTCGTAGAGGCAGCGGCTAGATTAATAAATCTTTAGAAGAATAGCTTTATATTAAGGAGTTAATTAGAAAGTAATTAGAAACTAGTCTATTACCTATAAGAAACTCTTAGAGAGCCTGCCTATATAGAAGGACTGGTGCGTTAAGTATTTTAGACTAAGCGTTTAATTATATAAGCCCTAAGTAGAGGTTCCTGCACTCTCTTACGTAACACTTTATTTATAAGAACACTAGGTTGTAAACTATATTTAAACTATAAATTATAATGTTTTATAATAATTTAGATTATTTATTTATTAATAATAATAAACGTACTAATAGTATTGCTAGAACCTAAAGCTACCTAAGAATATTAGAAGCTAATACTTAGAGTGCTAGATAAGTAGTAGTATATATAGCCTTGTCTGTTATAAGTTAAAGCTAAAGAGGAAGACGTCTATAGAAAAGCCTATAAGGCGCCCTTAGGCATTCTTATAGAAGAGGCAGGCGGTAAAGAGAAGGAAAGTAAAGAAGAGACGAGCTACTTTAGCTATATTAGATACATAAGTATTATATTTATACTGTAGTATATAAAAATACATATAAATCTAGGCCTTATACGCGATAATACTTAGCGTTTACTACGTGTATTACTATTTTCGCACACTATAAATATATTAAAGTTTCTAAGAATGTTAGCAATCTTCTATAATATCTTTACTCTAGCGTAAGTTAGTTTACCTAGCGTGCGCTAGCCAGGCTTAAGGCTAGCTATCTTACGCTGTAGAGAAACGATATTATGCCTAACGGGTTGCCGCTTAAGATGCGTCTATACTAAGAATGTTAAGCTTAATACATTATATATTCCCTTATCGCTAGTGCTGCTAATATATTTATATAGATAGTAATACTAGTAGATATAGTAAATATGCGTTAGGGTAGCTCTTAAAGTTACTTAATATCTATACTTATAGATAAGAAACTTCTTTATCTTCTAGATCCTTAGAGGAACTATAAAGTATAGCAGATGCTTCTACTTAATTCTATTAAAGTTATCCTTATAGCTAGTATTAAATCTATGTTATTTAGCATTATTATTAGCGGTAATAAAGGGCGTAAAAGAGATCTTAATAATAAGAGATAGTTTAATAGCTAAATTCTTAGTAGAATTAGTAGTGCGCTCTTAAAGGTTAACGTGTTTATAAGCGTGCCGTTAGTATAAGCGAGCCATTAACCCTACTAACTTTCTACACTTAAAATACTACGTAGTTTAATAACGCATTAAAATTCTATTAATATAATAGCTATTCTAAATTAAGTAGTATCTATAGAACCCTTCTTGCATGTACGTAAGTTGTGCCTAGGCTCCCTGCAGCGCGTGCAGCGCGCTAAAGCCTGCTAGCTTACACCTAACTACGCCTAGCTATACCGCGTTTCTTCCTCTAGTTACTACTTAATAGCCTTTTAAGTAATAATATCCTCTCCCTCTACCTTTAATAGGGTGCCTTACTTCTAGATTTACTTCTTTTTACGCTGTTTACGCGTTATAGCTGCCTTATTTACCCTCTATAGACTAGTTATCTTATCGCGCATAAGCACTATTAAATGCGCTATTCTCTTAGCGCCTCTTATAAGCTAATTAAGCGACTAGATAACTAATATAGGAGAGGATCCTTAATACCTTTAAATCTACTTATAAACTAGAGTTAACTAAGCGCCTAGCTTACGCGCGTTGCTTAGTATTACAGACTTCTATAGGGCCTCTAGTAGATCTACTAGTAATAGCGTGCGAAGCTTTATATTAAGCTTTAATAATACCGCCTCTAGATTATATAGGACTAGCCTAGCGCCTTAAAAGCTTCTATAGATATTATCTTTTATTATTAACTAGTTATAGGCGGCGCAGAAGGCTAGTAGGAACTTAAGCTTAGTAATATAGTTAATATAGTCGCGTATTAGACCCTTAACCTAGCGCCCGTACGCCTGCTTTAATAGTAAGAAATAGCTAACGTTAAGTAGCTATAGAAGGTGTAATAAATATAGCAGCATATAGAGAGTATAGATCTTATTCTTCTTATAGATCTTCTAGAATTTAAGCGAGTTATAACTCTTATAGCTATTAAGTACTAGTAACTAACGCGCGCCTACTCTACGCTCTACTGTATACTTAATAAAATGCTGTAGCTAGGTAATACTAAGCTTATTTATAGTCTAGCTATTATTACTAAGACTAATAGCCTAGTTACCTAGTATATCGTCGCTCTTATACTAGGCAGAGAGGTAGTACTAGCTAGCGAAGATAATAAAGGGCGAGATTGCCTACCTAGCAGCGTTAATTTTATAGATCGCTATTATCTACTTATAATTGCCTAGCTAGATTACTTTTAGCTAGCTACGCCTCTCTAAGCTAGTAATAACTAGCTAGAAGGATATTTTACCTATTAGAAAGCTAGTCTTATTAAAGTTAAAGGTGTTCTTATCGCAGATACTATAGGTGGCCTTTATATATACTACTAGCTTAAACTAGGCCTATATAGCTATTAGATCCTCGCAGAGGGCTTACTGTTAATTATAGAGTTAATTAAATCGCGTTATAAGGCTGTCTGTTCGCTTAATAAAGTTTCTAGGCTACTACTAGCTAATATAGCCTGCGCTACGCTTAGTAAGTAGCTTATTTACTATATCTTATATAGCACCTAGAGTAGGCGCAAACCCTCGCGAATCTAGGTTAAGTATATGCTTAATAATTACCTTCTCTTCTAGCTTAGTAAGCTTCTTTAATTTAGGCTAGTAATTATATCGCGTAGTAATTCTAGCGCGTTAGTTACGCAGCGTTAATTAAGGTACGTTAAACGTTAAGGTAGCGTAATTTTCGCTCTAAATCTAATTTTTATTAATAGCTAAGATAGTAAGGGAGATATCTCCTTTATTATAGGGTAATTAAATTATAGTTAGTTAAGGCATTATAGTTTGCTTATCGCGCGTTATAGAAAGTTAGTAGGGTTAACAGCTTGCTTATACTAACAGCACGCTTATAAACACGTTAACTTTAAATATATATATATCTTATAAGTTAACAGGCGCGTTAGTAGTACTTATCTATACGTTCTACTAATTCTACTATCTTTTTAGACTCTTAGTAACACTTTTAGACGGCATATTAATAAGTATTAGGAGCAATTAATAAGATAGGTTGTGAGGGACTAGCTCTATACCACTAGGCCGCACATCTAAAAGATATGGCACGCAGTATCGGTTTCCGATACTGGGCGTGGTATAGAATAATATATATACTAATACGAAGGTATGTGTAGGCCTCGCCTTAGCGAGGGCACGTGCGGGGTAGTGGATACCAATGTAGGCGTGACATAGGTGCTCTAATAAAGATTTTAAATATACAAGCTATTACTTAGTTAGAAAATTAATCGCAAGGCTAAAACACTAAAAAAAGTTAAAAATATTAATATTTAGAGATATTTCTAGCATTGAAATCTGTCTAAAAACTATCTAAAAAGGCCTAAAAAGGCCTACTTAATTAGGTTTAGCTCCTAAACCTTAACTACCTACGATTTTGTATAGCCCTATAGTTGATTGATTGGACTAAGAAAAATCACAAAATCAGCATCCTTGATTGTTACCTGATTGCTTGTTCTCAACTCTGCGCCATGCTGCATGATTATTCTGACTTTCGCAATGCAGCCTATAAACAACGCTATGCGACGCAGCGACCGCATACGAACAGCAATTAAGAAAGGCCCTAAATCTCAGACGGATACTAAACAGCAAGCTCTATATTCAATAAAGCGAGAGGCATGTTGGCACAAGCTGTCGTTGCTACTCAAGCTCCTGGTCCCGCTCCTGCTCTTACTCCCGCCTACAGTTACGCCACCACACGCGTCACACAGCCACGGACAGATCGCGTCACTCGCTCGCGCGATACCCGAAACTTCTTTGGGCTACCGCTACTACCAGATCTCACGGTAGCTGACTAGAGCTTTTTGGAGATGGAAGAGAAGCCCACGAAGAACGTCACCAGGGTACATAACTTGGAATGATGGAAGGAAACACCACGACAGTGCCGCGTTTATCTGTTCTATTCATTGCTTGAATTCGACAATATCCAAGTACAAAGTCTTCACAATTGTGGAGAAACAGATGCAGAATACGCCAGCAGCATTTTAACTCTACGGGAAGCAGTATCTGTGCTAGTATAAGTAGCATTGTATACGTGTATAGCATTGCTGCAGCAAGGTGCGCACGGCGGCCGTGCTCATTTGTGCGCACATTTCGTGAATAGTAATGCCGAATTAAGTAGAAGTGAGTAGTTGCACTTTATGAGAGAAGCATTATTGGTCTTTCAACCCAAACCTTCGCGTGCGGCCGCACTTTTACCATGATACTTCGGTTGATTCCCTAGACAAATCTACTATAGAAGCTTCTCGGCGACTTAGACGGAGAGATCGTGTCAGATTTGCAAGAGTGGACATTATTCTGGATAGGTCGTTTCACTCACCACCAGCTTTCTCGACAACAAACTGTGCTGCCGTAGTAGCATTGTCGGCGTAGGTCAAATGATCGACGGTGATAAAGCCGCCGCTGCAAACGGCGTCATTTTCGTGGCAGATCACCAAAATTTTACTCTCCGCGCCCGTGATAGCAGTCTGATTCTTTGGATCCCCAAATGTCACTACCGAGTTGATCTTAGACATGGTGTCTGCTGGCAGGGAGTCCGTAGTACTACGAACGACCAGGGCTCCCTGGGAATGGCCGGGCACGAGAATCTTGGAATCGGGGCAGCTGGTGATTGCTTGGTTGATAAAGCTGGCCCTAAGAATACAGAGTTAGAGTTGCACACTGGTTCTTTCCACGTAGGCTACGGGCTCAGATGAACGACGCGGAATAGTACGGTCACTCACATGCTCGGAACACCTTCCGTGCTGTTCAGGTTGAATCCAGTAAATGTAGCGGGAAACTCGACACCCTAGACGGTGAGGGATTTACTTCCTAGTTGCTCGGAGAGCGTCGAAAAAGGGTGGTCCTGTCAATAGTCCCACGTTGCCCGGCTCAGTTGTTCCCCGAGTGAATATGACGGTCACATCTGCGCAAGAAGCGTTCTGGGCGAGCTCGTCTCTTGTCGTGTTGATGCAGACTGCATCAGCCAGTACCTGTTGTAGCGGGGTTAATACTAGACCGCCGGCATCGAGCGCGGTTGCACCCTCTGGTAGAGTGCTGATGATCCTCAAAAACTCATTCAAAGGGCCCGACGGGAATATAGCGAGAGCGTTTGGAATGTCTGCTCGTGGTTCGAGAGCCAAAGAACTGACCGCCACATTCTCATCAGCGATGATGTTGTCGCTATTGACCGCTGGATAACTGTGGACAAGAGCCGCAAATTGTAATGCCAGGAATCCCGATAGGATTGCTGCATGGCGGACGCTGCAGCTGCGGTCTGTTTGGAACATTGGGCAGACCTGTGAATAGAAAAGAGGGTGTCAACGGGGGAGCTTGAGTTAAGAACTACTCTTGGCCAGTGAGTATCGATCGAAGCGATACCCGTTGAAACTGTAGATGGAGCCTTTTTTTATATATTTTGATGGACAATCATTGAGTATCCCAAAAGAGTGGTGCGCCGGACGTTAGTCTGCATATGCAGCTTGAAACAGTATTTTGACCCGTGCTTACTTATTTAGACGTTCTCTCTAAAAGGGACATCAGAAAAGCCGCGACATTCCTCTCATCCGAATCCGGCACCAGTCCCGTTCTACTCAACGAGAGTCAAGTTGCTGGCCTTGATGTCTGAGCCTCGGACCTCACAATCCATCCCAAAGCTTGTACAAGGTTGTGAGGCGCCAAGTCTGGAAAGTCCGACGTATGCAAATATTCCCGTGGTCTTGAAATTGAACTTCCGAACTGCTTCCAAAAATCTTAACCCAAAGGCCCGATTCCCCGCTATGTGGTCACGAATCAATTATCCGATGAGGCTGGTGCAGGACTACTCCTGATCCTAGCGCGACTCCAGCACGTACTTCATATACAGCCGAGGCAAGGCTACAACACATACGACGCAGCTCTGTTCTACTGGTGGCACCTGATTTAAAGTGGGCAATCACTAGAGACTGCACTCAGTCCTGCAACCTTAGATTTAGCAGGCGTGCATCCTGGGAGCCCATGCCACAGTATGTACGGGTAGGTTTGAGCTTCCTTCGGATAACTCACTAGGCGTGGTCGCCATGGGCAGCTGAGTAAATCTGTACGAGCAGAGCTGCTATGTCCCAGACACATCCAGCGCATCCAAGCGCGTCATGACAAGTTTACCTAGCCGCCATCGCCGTCGGCACGAGAAGACATTTCGCGCTCATGTCAATGCACCGATCGAGTCGCGATCCTGGACATTAATAGGTTTCACCATGATGGACAAGGAACGTGCGCCGAAGTTTAGAGTCGACAGGCAATAGCATACATCACGATAGATGTCGCGATACACGCAATCATGACCAATTAGGGCCGTGTTCTTACGATCCGAGTACCACCTTAGCCCATAAGCAACTTGAGGTACCCATTGCATTCATGTTCAAAGTTCCAACTAGGAAGATAGCTTAGAATGTTTTGAAATGCGACGATTGCCGCCTACTCAATTGGTCCTGCAGTAGAAACATCCGGAACACCTACACCTTCAACTAATTTAGCACCGACAATATCATACACAGGCAGCTCGGCTAGTCTTGAGATGATATGATGCAGTGTTGGCAATTCTTCCCAGTTCAAGGGATCAATCTTGAAACTAGCCTTGCCCGCCTTGTAGATTTTCTGTGGTCTCGGTGTTGTTGTCGCCGCATCAAATCGATCATATACAACATGCTCCTCAGCAGCAATTCCCTTGTTCTGTTGGCCACTTTTCGGAATATATTTGTAAGCCAGAATTCCGGCATCAGCCTCGCCGCTTATCGCACCTGTCTCAGTCGAAGGGTCCACCTCCACAAGGTCCTCGAGATGGAACTCACCCCAGAGAGCACCTTCCCATCCAGTACAAATGCGGTATGATGTGGATCGGCGGTAGATGTCAACGGAAGTATAAAGTTTGGGCATACCAAGCTCCTCTCGTCCTGATAGAATCGGGTCTGTCAAGGACTCAAATAGCAGAGGGAGATAGGAACCACCAACAACAGTGCCATCCTTCTTTTCGTATTCCACTCCATGGATGTAGATCCCGATGTGGCTGTACCCCGAGCCGCCTAGCCATTCCATCTTGTTCAGGGTAGTTTTTGAGAATGACGCATAGGCAACAGTACCAGCATTTTTGAAACGCCAGCCACGGCGACCAGGTGGGAAGAGATTTTGTAAAAGAGTTCGTGAAGTCTTGAACTTAATAGAAGCTGTCGTGAAAGTTGACTCGTCACCGTTTCGAGGCAGGCCGTAATGTGTTTGACGAGGGCCTGGCATGGGACCGAAGGCGATTGGCATCCGCCAGTATGTATTTGGTGTGCGCTTCCATTGCCATTCACGGAACCGTTGGCTTGCGTTGTCGTATTCGTCATGTCCAAAATTGTAGTTCGTGAAGCCGTACACTAAGTCTGTCAGTCGAAACATGGGGTGCTGTGCGGGAGATCGCAAGCTCACTGTCTGCTTTGGCCTGACTATCCAAGTCTTGTCCAGCAAGTCGTGAATGCTCCTGGATCTTAGTTGCCCTATCGATTCGGATGGCTTGGTATAGCTTCAATCGTTCGGAAACTTCCGCTGGCTTTGTACCTAGGGGAAGAACAACTGCTAGCGCTACAGCATCTTCAATGGCAACCCCAGCGCCTTGCCCTTGATGCGGCAAGAATGGATGGGCAGAGTCGCCTAGGAGTGCCAATCGGTTATTCGTCCAACTTGGAATGACATCCATGTCTAGAAGCTTCCAGACTTTGATGCTTCCAGGCTGGGCCTTGCGAAGTAGCTTCAGAACGGACGCATCGAAGGTCGAATAGACTTTGAGCAGTAGATCAAGGTCACCGGTCTGGTCCCAGTCTTGGCCCGATTGCTCTGCAGTCTCCGCCTCGGGGTGAATACAAACAAAATTCAGGATGGTGTTGTTGGAAGTCGGATACATAACAACGCGACGATCGTTCGCATACCAGATGATGAGTTCTCCGTCATCCTGGACAAAATGCTGTGTTTCGGGGTCTTCTTCGGCAAGCTTTCGACTGACTAGAAAGCGAAAAGCACTCTTCCCGCTGCTAAATGGCTTGAAATCGCTGCCTGGGATGAATTTCCTGGTCACGGAGTGCACTCCATCCGCTCCGATTACAAGATCTCCTTCGAATTGAGCCCCATTGTCAAGGGTGACAGTGGCTGACGCCGGATCCACGTTCGCAACTGTGCTGGATGTGTGGAGTTGGACTGACCCAGCTGCGGTAGGATCTGTTGCTGCAGATTTCAAGTTCTTGTGCAGCTCGATGCGATGAGCAAGATGCCATGGCTGCGATACATTCTCAGTGTTCCGTCCATGTGGGTAATTATGTATATATAACATCAACATACATGCTGCCACTGCTTGTTGAGCTCACGTAGGTCCATCGACCGTTGCTTCGCTCCTGTTGAGGCATACTCAGTCAACTGTAGTGTAAAATTAGTTAGAGCGTATCACGTGAAGGCAGTTCTCATAAGGCGTACTCGGTTCATGGGATTTGCTCCAAAGCTTTCCGCAAATATTCCCAGGCGTCGGAGCACGCCATTTGCGTTGGGTGCCAGGTGTATGGCAGCGCCAGTCTCACGTGCAAACGCGGATTGTTCGAAAATCTGATTTCCATCAGTATACGCATTCGAAGGTTATACTGTAAACAAACCTGTACGGCGTGGCCCTCTTTTCGAAGCGCAATGGCGGCTGTTAATCCACCGATCCCAGCACCTACTATCAACACCTTCAATGCTGTGTTCTGCGATGCGCCATTTGTATTGATCCCATTCGCGCTGTTTGTCCCCTCTGGCGATATCATTCTGCTGCAGCCAATTTCCTGATGATCGTGGATTGTCAGAGCGGGCTCCTGGATTCGGGTGTGCGAGCCAGCAGAAGGTTTAACACGAATGTTAAAAGACACTTCTAAGTGACTGCTGCCATGTCGCACCACTTACGCGGCAGCGAACCCCCGCTATGTGATCTACGTCTGGTCACTTCCACAGGGGCCCGAGAAAGTGGAGAGGGAATCGGGACGAAGGTCGGGTAAGTGGGGTCGGGGTTCGGGGCTCGGGCCCCCCTCCTTCTCCTCCAATTTTGGCGCCATGCGCTCAGACCGCCGGCCAGTCCGCAACACATGTGCTAAGCGGCTAAGTCCAGGCCCGAATTGCGAACATGGGCTATCAGCCATGGTGCTGGCTGTCTGAGTCAACACGGTGTAGACATCATTGCTGTGCATCCGTTCGTGCTGTAACAAATACAAGAATCGATCAAGAATTGCAGGCACGAAGATTCGAAGTCAAAACTCTGCTCCGCTAGTACTAATCAGGCCTAGGGGTTCAAAGTTTGCGCTCTCTAACACGTGCATGTAGTTCCATTGTCAGAAAAAAAAAACTTACCCTATCAACGCATATCGGCAACTCTTCGCGATCAAGTCATATTGGAGATTATTTGTCAAAGCAATTGTTCTAATGGGGTTATCGACCTCATCGTAATGTGGACTATTATCCAGGTTGCACCACGGCACTCGACTGAGAGAGCGTGCTGTACCTATGGCAGACAGGATGAATTCTGAATTTTCAAGCAGAAAACTATAGATTGAAAATTGTGGTGAATTCATTCACACTGTATCCCTACATCTTCGCCTTTTTTGTCACTGAAGGTCCTCCGGCGTTTGTGATCCAACTGTGCTCGTCGCTCAGGTACTTTTGTGCTCTCAAATCACCCGAACGGGCGTGTCCTTCAAAGTTCTCTGCTCTTGCTGCCCTTCCGCAAAGGCGACCTAGCTCTCCACTCGCCGTTGTACTCTTGACCTCCTGGTAAGTGCAAGTTCGCAAGAACTTCCCAACCCAGAGTCCGCCGGTATATTTTGCCGCTTTTCTTGTAGGGAGAACATGGTTTGTTCCAATGCACTGGAGGAGTCCATTAGTGATTATTCTGCATACAAACATTGGGAGGCATACCTTATCGCCATATGATACACAGGTATTCTCTCCGAGGAACAAGGCTCCATATGTAGACATTTTCTCCAATGCATCCCTTGGGTTCTTGGTGAAGACCTGGACATGCTCACTGGCGATCTGATCCGCGACTTTCCATGCTTCATCTATCGAATCCACCACGATCACTTCTCCAAACGCACGCCATGACGTTCCTGCCAGCGGTGCGGTCGGTAACTCCTTCAGCAATTCGTCAATGTACGCCATAGCCTTCCGTCCTACTTCCTCAGAAGTCGTGAGAATGATCGCCGGTGAGTCAGGACCATGCTCCGCCTGGGAGAGAATATCAGTCGCAACAGTGAAAGCATCGGCTGTCTCATCAGTTATGATGAGAATCTCGGTTGGTCCGGCGAACAGATCGATGCCGATCTCTCCAAACAATTGCCGTTTCCCTTCCGCCACGAAAGCATTGCCGGGTCCTGCGAGGAAGTCTACTTTGTGGATCGTCTTCGTTCCAAACGCCATCGCTGCGACAGCTTGAACACCACCGAGAATGAAGATCTCATCAGCGCCAGCCATATGCATCGCAGCAACGGTGGCCTTAGGTATCTTTCCGGCAATAGGTGGAGTAGCTCCTATTACGTGGGGAACACCGGCGACCTTTGCTGTAAGGATGGTCATGTGTGCAGATGCCAGAAGAGGATACCGACCCCCAGGAATATATCTACCCCTGGTTAATATTTCCCTCGAAAACAATGATGGTTGTTCAGCTTACGCGCCAACAACTGCAACAGGAACATTCTTTTGCCCTAAAAACACGCCCTAGATTCTATCAGATATATCCCATACGATAATCCAATTGCCTCAACTTACCGGTTGTGTCTCGAGCTCAAAGTCGCGGATTGATTCTCTCTGAGCTTTTGCAAATCGTCTCACGTTTGCCTGTACCTGTCTGATATCTTCGATGGTCTGCTTCGGAACTTGTGCTATCGTAGCATCGATCTGTTCTTTGGAGAGCTTGAACGATTCGGGCGACCACTTGTCAAAATTTTCCGAATACTTTCGAACAGCCGCGTCGCCATTTTGCCTGATATCTTCGATAACATTTTTGACAATGGAAGCGACGTCGAGACCGGGGCTACTGGCTGGACTTTCGGCCGCCGACGCTCTCTTGAGATACTTAGGAGCCATGGCTAGGATTGATGATGTGCAGTACAAAAGTCATGCGCTTGAAATGAATAATTCGAAATCGAAAAGGGAATCACGGACTACACTGCGGCTATTAGTGTATTAACCCGACTCTCCATCGCGTGCGCTCTTGATGCACTGCATGACACAGCTTTCCGATTCGCGCCGGGGTCGGCTCCACCCTCGGTTTGGCAAGCTCGGGATCCTACAGGCTGGACTCACTCGATGATCTAGACGTGTAAAGCTACACGGAGTTAAAGAAATGGTGGTGGAGGCGTATTTGGTCCATGTTCCGCGGCCGCAGATAATGGGGTTAAGAAATGAATAACGATGAAACTTCCACTACGGTTGAGAAACTTGACGACAGTGTAGATTGCTTTAGAATTTTGTACAGTACATTGGTCTGAATCGCCTAGAGTCACAGAGGATAAAATCCATGGCATATCTGCTTAATTCTAATCTATTTCTTAGATGGCTTTACATCGTTCATTCCATTTCCATAATCCTCCTCGAGGGGCTTGCCATTGAAAAGTAATGGTTGAGCCTCCTGAAGTACAAACAGCATGCGCGCCCATTTCGTCTCACTCGTGTTTCTCCAAGCGTGATTTGTGCCCCTCTGAATCGAGATGTCCCCACGCTTCATCAGCCTCTTTGCTCCCGAATCCAAAATCAGCTCTACCTCGCCTTCAAGAACGACCCCATAGTCGCAGCTTATCGTGCGATGCATCGGCGATATCGACCCAGGATCCATGTCCACCATGCGCAGGACAGTTCCTCCAGGAATAGTGATACCGGGAAGGTCAGCGAGGTTCTTTTGGTACATCTCCACGTCCTTGTTGTCGGTGAGGTTGACGGGGTAGTCTTCCGTCGCGTATGCCAGACTAAATCGGGCGCCGTTCTCCAGGACCTGCCACTTCAAGGGCTCTGGTACAGCTTCTGAAAATCCTGTTTTGCCGTTGGAATCATGGGTGGTGATGTAACGATGGGCGGGTCGGAGACCGTTCTCGAGGAGTTGTTCAGTTTCTTGGGACATGGCAATTTCGCTCGGTGCCGTCCGGTTTCGCAATCGATAATTCGAGGGTTCGTGAAGAAGAGAGCAATGTCTCGAATATTTTCTAGTCGGCAGTCTTTAATCCTCGAGTACCCAACGTGCAGTGGGGTAAGTCTCGAGGTTCAGGCGGAGGCTTGATGTGGGGCCGATGTCCCGACCTACGCAATTGAGCAGCCGCGACCGGTACCATAGATACATGTAGTCATGGCACGAGCGATTCGAAATCATTTTTAACCCCGGTTCTTAACTCGATGCTGTATACATCATGGCAAACATAATGGCGTCGGTAGCAACGAAGGTTGCACTAGTCACTGCAGGATCAAATGGCCTCGGCGCTGCAATTGCAAGAAGCCTCGCGGCCGAAGGAGACATATCTGTTGTCATCAACTTTCATTCAGATTCGTCCCGAGCCGATGCCCTCGTTCAAGAGCTCACAGAAACCTGCAAAAGATCAAATAGATCATCCGCACCGCAGTTTACCGCCATAAGAGCAGATATGGGCCAGCGGGGAGAAATCCGGCGCCTGGTCACTGAGACGGTTCAGCAAATGGGTGGTCTAGACGTCGTCGTTTCAAATGCAGGCTGGACACGGATGACAGACTTTATGGATCTCCAGCAGGCTGATGATGAGGCGGACTGGGATCGCTGCTTCAATATGAACGTCAAAAGTCATTTCTTCCTCTTTCAGGCCTGCAGAGAGCATCTTGAAAAGAGCGAGGGAGTCTTCATCGCTACCGCAAGTATAGCAGGAGTTACTCCAAGTGGTAGTTCCCTAGTAAGCTGGGCTCGTTCAATCAAATACGGAATTCAGCTGAACGTCCTAGCCTTACTCTGTAACCAAAGCGGCACTCATACATCTCTCTCGGAGCCTCGCAGTTATCGCAGCTCCTAAAATTAGGGTGAATTCGGTAGCACCAGGAGTTCTGCTCACAGTATGTTTTCTTCGACATAAAAATGGGTTGCTTTCTGATGGCAGCAGGATTGGGGTCGTCAGTTTCCAGAAGAGAAGCTTAAGTCAGTTCAAGAGAGGAACAAGTTGAAACGGTTCGCCACACCTGAGGTATATCATCATCGCTGCTCTCCTAAGGCCCTAGCCGCTAACAAATGATGAGGATGTTGCGCTGCAGGTGAAATATTTTGTTTTGACCAATTCAGTCACGGGCCAGAATGTTGTCATTGATGCTGGATTCTCCCTCTGAACTATTTCCATGTGTCGCACGCGTCACTAACATGGCGCTAGACTGGATTAGATACAATAGTAACCCAGGCCCAACGCCTGACATAGTGATATCATATCGAAGCCTGCATACTTTTCCGCATGATGTACACTAGTCACTGCTACATAGCTTCTCCGTGTCCCGGGAGTCCCGTTTCTCTGAAACGTCTCATAACATTGAGCAAGTTCTCCACAAGCGGCGAATTCGGCATCGAAGGTTCACCGTCACCCTTCTCCATAATGTCGATGATGAGAGCCATAACGGCAGTTGGGTCGTTTAGTTGCGTATACGGCGTGTTAGGTCGAAGATCACGCAAAGCAGGAATCCCCCTGTTCAACGTCAAGTAACGGTACGTTGCTGTCGTTTCCTCGTCATCGAGACAGACCACTTGCTGTAATTGTCCTTGATGACTCATATCCAGCCTTCCGTTCTCGGTTCCAATATGGGAACCACGGTCCGGAAAGAACATGCGCGACGCAAGCTCGTAGGCCCAGAATGTCAAACTCGCATGAAAGAGTGAGGTAGCGTAGAAATCGCGTAGTTGCATAGGAGGAAGCTCCCGTGCAGAACGAACAACCTGGCCGGCGTGCCAAATTGCTAGTCGGGACGTCTTACTGCCTGCCCATTCTTTCACCGAAGCATGCACGCGGGATATCTCTTCATGGCCTTCTAGTCCGCAGAAAACCTGTATGTCTTCGAGTGACATATGCAGATGCATGAGGATCAGCTCAAGCAGCAGCGTACTCTCGTTCCCGTAGCTAATTCGGTAGTAGTCGAATACTTTGAGCAATTCGTGATACCGTGTCATCATCGCTAGTCGACCATCCCACAGATTAATCTTGGCCGTCCTTGCATTGAAGAGCGAAGACAACTTTCGATACTCCCACACCATACCCCACAAAGCGTACAAGAAAGAGGCGCATGAGAAGTGGAGATCAAACGGCCTCTTGCTGTTTTGCAGGAGATCCGGATTGGCGATGCATTCCGTCAAAGAAGGAATCCGTGTCCTGGAGTTCTCGAATTTTGCCTGATACGCCATCTTCCACTCGACCGCCGAAGTCGCCGACCAAAGCTCTCGTGCTTCGGGTAAAGGAAGGTCGAGCTCGGAATAAGACATCGAAGGGTTTATCAGCAACGAAATGGAAGATTGCGCATTGTGACCCAGGAGGTGATACACCAGTCTCTTAAACGACTCTTGGCTAACCCAAGCTCGCCACTTCCTCTCAAGCACATGCCCTTTATCCTCGGCCCCGAACGTCAGAGTTGGATAGTTAGACCTTCTGAAGCGCCCACCGCGTCTCAGCATAGACAACAACGGTTGTTGAAAGCTCTCGGAAATTTCAATTTTCCGACTGCTGCCGCTCCAGAGCCCAATCTCGAGCTGGAGCATAAAGCTTTGTGACATCTCGAGGTCGCGCACCATCGTGTTGTCCGATTCGAACACCGTGGGTATGTGGGTGCGGACTACTTCTTGGATCGCGAATCCGAGTTTGTGCAGAGATCGGTCGGGCGTCAATACGGCACCAGCAGCTGCCATGGCAAGCAACAGCTCTGGTCGAGCCTTCTTGGGTTGGAAACTGGACGTATGGATCCATGAGCTAGCTGTAGGGATCGGTCCAGCTAGGAAGAACTGGACCAGCTTGTCCAGCAGTTGGACAGACGGAAAAGCAGATACAGCCGGGAACGTGTATGATTTGACTTGACTGAGCACTATGGCGAGAATTTTGTCCCGCGTCACAGAGTCTAGTTTCTCGGCTGTTGCTCGCCTACTCACGTCCGCGAAGCTCTCTGGGGTTCCAACAATCTGTTCTTGAGCGGGTAAGGAGAGATCGGCCTGCTCTGAGTATCCATGTACTCCGGGTACTGGAACAAAGCGCCAAATAGACGGTTGAAGTAACCTACTTGACGTATTGAGACCCGTATCCTCGCTCGTTTTTTCGGGCCTTTGGTGAGAGGGATTTGAGGTTGGTGGCGGTAACAGATTGATAGCATCCTCAAATTCAAAAGGCACTCGTGTATTATATGCATTGAGAAAGCTGAGATCGATGGCGCTGAAATCGAGGTCAGCCTCGACGCCGAAGCCGACCAGTCCACTGGGGGTAAGCGTGCCGCTCGGGAGGTCATTATATCCTATAGGAAGGAAATCTATGACTGCGGGTATGTCACCTGGTCTGTCCTGTGGTTGTGGCCTTGCTGTGTTGGCATGAGCTTGATCGCCTCGACAGGAAGGAGAGGGAGGAGGGTGAGGAGATCCTGTTGGTGGTGGTTGGCTTGCAGTCGTATCTGACAACATTGAGTTGAAAGGATTGCAATCACCCAAAGGTGGAAAAGCTGGAGGAAGAGATCCTTCATTCATGGGTCTTGGGGGGTCAGAGTGAGTCTGCACATCAGTATCAGACTCTGTCTGCAGCTGCGGCTCTTTAGGTAAGCCGGTTGGCCCTGTTGGTTCATTTCCAAACGATCGGGGAGCAACAACACAAGCAATGTTTTTCCTGAAACATCGCCTGCAAGGTTTCCCGTCCTCACACTTGAGATGATGCTCGGCGCACGCCTCACAAGCCTTGGAGACACGGAGAGGTACGGCCGAGTTGGTACCAGTCCGGCGGCGCTTGTTCTGTGATTCGGTTGCGGCGGTAGTGTGTAGCAGAGCATGTCTCCTCAGCAAGTCGCTGCCTCATCCATGAGCAGCCGGCAACGCTGGAGGTCAGAAGATTCCTACATTCTGCTGAACTGCTTTTCGCACGTCTCACAACGATACGGTTTCTCCTGCGTGTCTACAATATTGCGTTAGCGCGAGCATGCATGCGCCGTGAAATAGGGGAGATACACGTACGCGACCGAACGTGGCGCGCCAGGTGATCGACTCGGGAGTACGTCTGAGAACACGTTCCGCATTGGAATAGCCCGCCCGTGGAATTACTGGCCTGGGCCGAAGAGGACGACATGGCAACGAAGGGAGGAGGTGGACGCGACGTTCCGACACGAGCGTGGGGACAAATTGGTATTTGGCAAGTTCGGCAATGCGGGCGCGGCCAAACTTGCGGGGTAAGGAGCCGGAAGCCGTTCCCCGCATTAAGGAGGAGCGACCCACGCCCTTATCCGGACAAACTGTGCAGCGCAGCCAGGTTCATGTCCAGGCAGATGTGCTCCATGGGCCTCCACCCGAAAACTGGGCCACGCCAGGGACTTCCGGCGACCTTCGGCGTCGATACCGCAGAATCACATCAAAGACCACACACAGATGATGTTTCTCGTGCTCATGGCGATCTTGTAATAGCAGAACGAGATTCTGCATCATATGACAGATCGGGCTAATGAAAGCCGCCGCAAAGGACATGCGTGATTGAAAACGCGAAATCTGTCTCTGGCCGTCTACCCGACTAGTCACTAACTGAGTCTGCTCAATTCATGCTCAGTCCGCCGCTCGCCATTATGTGTGTTCCATTGATCCAGCTAGCCCTTGGTTCGCACAGAAAGGCCACCGCGAACGCAATCTCGTCTGTCTTTCCGAGTCGGCTTCCTACAGGCGTTTTCTCCATAACCGGATGCATCTTTGCCATGAACTCTTCTCCAGCCTGTGCGAACCCTTCGGTCATCGTGGGTCCAGGGCTGACGGCATTGACAGTGACGCCGTACTTCGGCGGCAGCTCCTTTGCCCACACCCTGGTAAAGCTGTCCACCATTCCTTTGCTCCCGGCGTAGATCGTCTGCATAGGAGGCGCCTCTCGCGCTGAGATCGAGACGATGTTCACAATTCGACCCCCTTCCTTTGGCAAATGAGGCAATGTAGTTTGCGTGAGCAAGAATGTTCCCCGTCCATTGAGATTGACCAACAGATCCCAATCATCCAGCGTCTGCTCCTCGAACGGCTTGTTCACCGCGAGCGCCGCATTGTTGACGAGGATATCTATTCTGCCGAATTCTTCAACGGCGGCGTGGACGAGTTTCCTTGGGCCATCGATAGTGGAGAGGTCAGCCTCCACTGCAATGCTCTTCATTGCCAGGCTTGCCACCAACTTGTCCGCCTCTTGTCGGAGATCAGGGAATGGATAGTTGAGGACTACATTGGCGCCACGCGATGCGAGTTCTCGACCGATTTCGGCGCCAATGCCGGAGCTCGAACCGCTGACGATGGCGATTTTGTTTTGTAGGGATTTTTCAGACATGTTTCAGGCGTCGACGCAAGAACCGTTGTTGTGAGCGTTGGATTGCAGATGACAACCCTCGATGGAGCGAAACTGTTTAACGAAGAACAGATCCTTTGGAAGCTGGCTGCTGGGGATAAAAAAAGTTATGTTGGTATTACCGTTTCTGGAAGTGCATACCTGTGGTATGTTCAGTTGACGCTCGATCGTGATTACTACGTTAGTCGTACACTCTGATAGAGGATGGCCAGATGTAATGCTCCGTGGTTGGACGCAGGTGAAGCAGTAAGCTGCTCAGCACAAGAGCCTGACGACCCGGTCACACGACATTGTCACCAGCAGTACTTCTTCGCTTTGTGCAAAGTCCAGACTTTCACAAGTACCGAAGCACAAGCGCTGTTCGGGCCCACATCGCGCTGGGCGCCCACGCCAGGCTTGCCCCACCATCGCCGACATTGCGGACGGAGCCAGCCAACGTCTCAGACGTCAGGTGTTCACAGAATGGCTTTAATATGGTTCGTCTTAATTGACCTTAATGTCCTAGTCGGAATTCCGTATCTTTTTTTTTTTTTTTCAAGCGCGCTTTTCGTTTCTGTCTTTCTTGACGTTCAACTTGAGTCGATTTCGAGCAAACCTAAGCAACAATGAGTCAGCAAAACTTGCTACCTATCACATGGAAGACCGATGCTGTAGAGGCATATGAACATGCACGCGTGGGCCGCGTTTTTAATCATCGTCGTCCCCACCGCTATCCGGTCGGGGTCGTTAATGCGGAGAGGGAAGAACATATTGTGCAGGCGGTGCAAATCGCACTACAGAAGAATTTTCGCGTTTCGGTGCGCTCTGGCGGCCACTCGTGGGCAGCATGGAGTGTGAGGGATAATGCCATTCTGATTGATCTGGGCAATTACAAACAGATCGAGCTGAATGAGACAACTGGAATTGTCACTGTCTCGCCGAGTACAACTGGAAAAATGATCAATGATCTATTGAGCGAGAAGGGCTTGTTGTTTCCTGGTGGACATTGTCCTGATGTTGGGCTTGGTGGATTCTTGCTTCAGGGTGGAATGGGCTGGGTCTGTAGAGTCAGTGATTTCTTACGCCTCAGTGAAGGAAAGATCAATACTGACTGGATGTGCAGAGCTGGGGCTGGGCATGTCAATACGTTAAGGCCATCGACGTAGTGACTGCAGACGGCCAGCAATTAAAATGCAACGAGAAGGAAAACGAAGATCTTTTCTGGGCGGCTCGTGGAGCAGGTCCTGGTGAGCTTTGTTTTGAAACACAGCTTCTTCCACCACTAATCTTGCATAGGCTTCCCTGCTATTATCACCAGGTTCTATCTGCAAACGAAACCACTGCCCAAACACATGAGATCATCCACCTACATTTTCCCCAAGAACCACTTCAAAACCGCTCTGAACTGGGTGAAATCGATCGCCGAGACCTACGACGAGGATACTGAGATCGTTTGCGTTGGGCTGTATATTCCAGACTATGAGGAGAGCGTTGTACTCGTTGGACTTGTGACCTTCAAGAGCTCTGAGCATGAAGCAATAGCCGCCCTCCAAGAGGCCGAAGATTCAGTTCCCAGTGGATATCTGCAAAAAGACTTCGCCCGTTCAACGACACTGCAACAGGAATACATGCACCAGGGTCTGGCGAATCCTGAAGGCCATCGCTATTGCGCTGATAATGCATATATCGACAACGATGCCGATGTTGCGAGCGTCCTGGAAGAGGCATTCACCACACTCCCCAGCCGGAAATCTTTCGCCCTTTGGTTCGCGATGGCGCCTGTGTCGCGAAGGCCATTACCAGACATGGCTTTGTCGATGCAATCAGACCATTACTTTGCCATTTACACAATCTGGGAAACGGCGAGTGATGATGATAGGTGTCAGTCTTTGGTGTCCAATGTCATGAACAAAATGGCACCGTTCAGTGTTGGTCAATACCTTGGTGATTCTGACTTCCAAGTCCGCAATACAAAGTACTGGGGCGAGGATCAGGGAAAGAAATTGATGCGCATCAGAAAGAAGTGGGATCCTGAGGGACGGATCTGTGGATATCTTGACAACAGGGATCAGTCGGGTGTAGAAGGGCTTCGTAATAAGCTGTAGTGATCTAGACCACGTCTGATTAGACGAGTCAGTGATAGCAACATTAAAATTTGTGACGTTAGAGTTTTCTCCATCACACATTCATTTCTGAAGTAGATGCTTCTGGGCAAAGCATTCTGGCGTGTGGATCTCGTCTGATCAGACGAGACAGTGATTGCTAGGTACGTTGAGAACGTGTGACGTTCCAGTAGTCTCCAGTACGCATCGGCTACCAACGCGAATTGCAAAGACTCCACCGTGTGGACCTCATCTCACTTCCCGTAACGTGTTCCACCACTCGTCCGGACACACCAGTCATCCGGACGCCCTACTAAAAAAAAGACGCGTCTTCTTATAACACTCGTGATGCCGCCCTAACAGCGCACTCGGCAGGCCTAAAAACAAGGTCAACTGGATCACTTAATACAGGCCTTTAACATTAGAAGGGCTTAAGCTATTAAGAAGCTAGGCAGCTCTTTAACGTCCTTCAATTAACTCTCTATAAACGCATTAATAGGGCCCTCTCTTAAGCCTATAGTAATGCTAAAAATGCAAGCTAGATCCTATTAAAGGATAATTACTTATTTAGTTATATTAAGTCCTATATAATAGAGGCCTACTAACTACTTATTCTTAATAGCTATAGTAGCTGTGATACTAGGTGTAACTAGCACTATATAAAGAATAAAATTATTACTTTCTATATACTAGCGTATATATTTTATCTCCTCTAGCTACTTAACGTTAGCTATTTCTTACTATTAGAGCGCGTGCATAGAGATTAGATCTAGAAGCTAACGTAAATAGGCATCTTCTATATTAATAAGTAGAACTTTCTACAAGTATATTTAGGCATTAAAGAGATAGTTTTATCTAAGTAGAATATATAGATTAGCTTTTAAGTAATAGAACTAGTTTTAACTTATCTAGATTACGTTCTATTATTACTTATAGTAGTTAGAAAACTGTTATTACTAAAGATAGTAGAGCCGCTATATACTATTACTTAGCTTAAGTAATAGGTTTAATTTATTTAAAACTGCCTTAGTTTTTAATTCTAAAGTTCTACTAGCTAGGCTATCTACTAGCTTATTATAAGCTATTAATTTATAATAAAATTAATATTAATTCTAATAACTAAAGTTAATAAGCTTTAATAAGCTAATTAGTATTAAAAAAAATAAGTAGAAGTAGCGTTAATAGTATCTAGCTTATAAGAAAGCTCTAAAGAAAGAAGAAGATTAATTACTTACTATAGAGACTAAAAGAGTAGTCTAATAAGTAGAGTAGATAGAGTAGTTAAGTAGATTTTAAATACTACTAATATATAGCAAGTGCTATAAATAAGAATATAATAGAATTTAGCATACTATAAGATAGCGCGCATCTAATAGATCTATATACTATATATTTTAATATAGTAGCATAGAGATATTATTTAAAAAGACGCGCATGCTTTAGTAGAGTAGCTAGATTGCTAATATAGCTAGATTGCAAATAGATTATATAAAGATTAATGTATTCTACTACTTAGCTGCTTATACTACTAAGCTGCACACTTTAAAACTAATTAAAAATTAGAAAAATTGCATCTTAATATCTTAATAATAGTATAATAATAAAATCTAAAATTTTATAATTAGTCTTTTATATATATTTCAAGCCTCCTGTTAGACTTTAAATAAAAATCGTTAAGTAATTCTAGAGATAGTGAAATTAAGCTTAATATTAGATGCTAAAACTCGATCTCGTAATATCGGCCAGGCTTATTACTCTAGAACTTTATTAGAAGTCTTAAAGTATAAAAGGCTAATAATGAAATTTTCGATTTTATTATTACGCTATTGTTAAGATATTAAGGTGCGATTTTTCCAATTTTTAGTAAGTTTTGAGGTGCGCAGCTTAGTGGTGTGCGCAGCTCAGTGGTAAAACACGTTAGAGTATTCGCTTACAAAGCTGGCGAGGCTGTGATGTTCTAAAATGGAAAGTGTGGGGAAGATCTTTCCCGATCTCTCTCCACCTTTCCCCGTACATGGACGCCGAACCCCGCGATTACAGGGATCTTGAACCAATAAACAATTGCCCTTGCGGAAGGTGGGCCCTTTCTGACTTTACGTGCTGAAACATCTGGGGCTGCTCGCATCGGGACCACCTTAAACCCCGGCTTGATGACAGAGAGTGCAGACGCGCACGTTTCTGCGCTCGATCGAGTAAGGAAAGAACCTTCGTGTGTGCGTCCAACCAACTATAGAAAGTCTAGACTTTCTGCGGTAGATCTCACGCCATCGTTCTACTCGAACTTCTTCCCATCGAATTTGTCGTACAATGGCTCACACAACGCCCCTCCGCAATCCAGAGGACACCAAGAAGACCCACAACCTTGGAAGTCTACAGCTTCGACATCATGAATCGAATCAGATCATTCTGATTCCCACACCGACTAACGATCCTAATGGTACAGACGGCTTTCCGTAGAGGAATGTTGACATGTCCAAACTGATTGTCTTTAGATCCACTCAACTGGTCGGCGCGGTACCGTTGGTACATCGCGGTCGTCGTGTGCGCTGCAATCTTCTTCTGCAACTTTCTTGCAGCTGGTCCGACAGTAGCCATACTCGAAATCACAGCCGACTTCTATGGCGCGCCGCAGGAGAACCCGAACTTCGTCGCCGACATCTCTAAAACCGCGTACTTCTTCACTACGACCGCGTTGATGCAAGGAATGGGCGCGTTCTTCTGGATGCCTCTGATCATCAAGTATGGCCGACGTCCCGTGTACGTTTCGTCGTTCGTTCTCTACACCATCTGTGCTGTTTGGGCTGGCGCTTCTATGACCCCCGGTAGCGAACTGGCATCTCGTATTATCATGGGTGTCGCTGCTGGCGCAGCAGAGGTCCTCGCACCTTTGACCCTCTCCGACATATTCTTCTTGCATGAACGTGGTACCGTCATGGGGTAAGTACATTGCGTCCCCTTTCTGCAGACACAGGCGACTAAATACGCTCCAGAGTCTACACATGCGCCTTGTCGGCCGGTGTTAGTGGTGGTATCATCGTCTCTGGACTGATCTCCATCAAACACAATTGGCGAGTCATCTATTGGGTTTCTACGGCCCTGATAGGCGCCTGCACTATCCTCGTCATCTTCACTTTCCCCGAGACGATATATCTCAGAGATGACACCGCGACCGAGGCCATTCGTTCAGGCGAGGAAACAAAAGTGGATATGGCCAAAAATGAAGTGACAGAGACCGAAGAGGCAGCTGCGAGCATGGTTATACCAGAGAAGCGCTCCTACCTTTCCAGCCTCCGCCTCTATTCCGGCATATACACCCAGGAGTCCATATTGACGCTTTTCATTCGCCCAGTGGTACTCTTCATCTTGCCGCAGGTCTTCTGGGCTACGCTGGTTATGGCAGGCACGATCGGTTTCCTTGTTGCCATTACGTCAAACTTCGGGAGCGCTTTCTCAGAGGCATACAATTTCCAGCCGTGGCAGTCCGGACTATGTTTTATTGCGGCTCTCATCGGGGCTTTCATCGGCATCTTCGTTGGTGGTAAGTTTTCCGACTGGGTTGCTGACATCCAGACACGCCGGAATGGCGGCATCCGTGAGCCTGAGATGCGCCTTCCAGCGATTCTCGTCAGCGTCGTCACAGCTCCACTCGCTCTTGTTCTATATGGAGTGGGTATTCATTATAAGCTGCACTGGATCTGTGCTACGATCGGCCTTGGACTGAGTACGATAAGTTCTCATAAAAATTCCTTCCCCACCCATCGCTAACAAGCACAGTCAACTTCTCCATCGTTCAAGCTACCAACATCTCACTCGTGTACACGATTGACTGCTACCGGCCCGTATCTGGGGAGATTACGGTCACCCAAATGGCGTTCAAGTCCGCACTCGGCTTCCTGCTGTCGTTCTATACAAACACTTGGGTGCTCAAGTCAGGCTATCTCAACGCTTACGGCGCCATGGCCGGTATCTCCGGTGGTCTGCTTGTTTTAGGCGTACCGTTCTACTTCTGGGGCCATAGTATCAGAAAGGCGACCTGGCATTGGGCACCCATCCGCAAGTT
>MU005581.1:1101859-1125223 GCA_010405425.1 Lentithecium fluviatile CBS 122367
CAATTGAAGAATAGGGGTATCAGATGACTTGCTGGGATGCGTGAGTTGACTGCAAGTTGTACTGCGAATATGTTCCCAGTTGGAGGGATATTTCATGGGGCAGGTTTCAGTTGTGGGAAGCCTCGGGTAGTGACAAGTCATTCGGTAGCTCTCGGTTGGTTTGTTCAGGCGACGGCCTTGTTACTATTAACTTCCAGCAGACTTAAGTTTGCCTAAGGTAGTTATTCAAATTCTTTTCCCACCCGATTTCTTGGGCGATTCCTTGCGCTTCCTGATTTCTACTCTGACTCTGGCTTTCCAATTGGGCACCGGGAGCAGAGGATGCCAAAGCCATAAGGTCGGCGGAGATTGCGGCTCCGAATATGACTCTAAACAGTTCCTTTAAAGCCAGAATCCAAAAGGGCAAGAGCTTTCTGTGAGGAGAGGCCGACGCAAGCCTATAGGTTAAGCGCTAGTGGAAGAGCTTGGACAGGCATGGCATCACCGGGTAGTAGAAGCTTTCGGGGAACTGCGTTAATTCTCTATCTAAGGCCGGGTACTTACTTATATATTACTAAGTTGCTGTTAAGCTATTAAGCTGTTAAATTAAACACTAGCAATAGCATAATATTTTAAAAATTAACTTTCTTAAGCATGTAAAAACTATTACACATAGCCTCACTAGTATATAAAGAAGCTTATATTTTTTTTAAGTTACTTAATTAAGATAGGGATAAAAATTATGAAAATTAACTATTCTATTAATATCCTTTATGCAAAATTATTAGAATACTCTAATCTAGAGCTTCCTATCTCTAATCTACAGCTTAGGAATACTATTTCCTAAGCTTTCTAATATGTATAGAGAGCGCTTCAGCTAATACTATAAGATAGTGAATTATTAATAAATTACCTAACTGCTATCTATTAAGCTTCTTTGTCCTTTATGTAAGGCTATATAAGAGCTATTATATAACTAGGCACGTGCTAGGCCTATTCTAGCAGAATACTAATAAGAGACAAAGGTAGGCATTACATGCTTAAAGTTTTAGTATTCTATAGCTAGTGCGGGCTGCAGACTATAGTAGCTAATACAAGCTATAGTAGCTAATGCTAGCTGCAAAGGCTAGTGCGTAATATAATGCTTTTAATTAGCCCAGCCGCTATACTAAAGTTTATATAAATTTTAGCTAACTTAGAAAAGCGTCTAAAAGAGGAAATATAGATCTATAAGTTTGTTTAATAAGACCAATTATATATTACTTTGCTTCGCTCTGCAACAATTAGTCTAGAAGTTTCTAGAAGTTATAGAAGTTTATAAAAGTTAAGAGAAGTTTCTTATTAGCCTAGGAGTTTTAACTTTTCTTAGCGGCGCTTAGCGCTGCACTAGCAGCGCCCAGCAGGGGTCATTTCAGCCAGAGCGGATGATCAATGAGATGACCGGCGCGCTCACTCCAGCCTGGGCCGCCTGGCTCTCACTGGAAGGAAGCCAATCTTGACTCCTGGCTTCATCGAAAACTCGTCGAGAGGAGTCGTCCCACATGTCTTGCAGGACAACTTTCGAAGATGCGGGCTCAACGGCGTCTATGTCGCGCTCGAGGACTGTACGTACTGGACGCCATGCTCTCTACAGCGGTGGATCGGACGCCATCTTCTAACCGTATCAGTCGTTAAGAAGCACCCTCAAATGACGCCGCCCATATTCCAGCTCGATGCGCCGAACGCGCTTCGCAAATTCGCCGCCCTGCCCCAAGACTCCCTCCTCGTGCTTGGTGCTCGTCGCAACCCACCTATAGCCAGCCCTTCGGCGAACACGAACACCGAGACCAGCCTGCTCACTTCGGTGGGGTACAAGTACATGAGGTCGGACTACTACGCGGCCGCCGTGCGGAACCTGCAGCCGGACATCGTCATTGGGTTGGCCGACATACCGTTTGGGCAGGCGGAGGTGGGAACGCGGAGGTGGGAACAAGGAGGAAGGGCAAGATGAGCGACCGGACGGAAACGTGGCTACGGGACGTGGTAGCAATGAAGAGCTCGATAGAGGAAGGCGAACCGGGTTTCCACATCTTCGCGCCTATCCTGCCCATCGATCGCGACCTGCAGTTGTGGTACCTGGAACATTTGCTGGACGACGTGGTCGATAAGATCAGCGGCGTCGCTATACACGACGCGTACCTACCCGATGATCTGCCAGGGGGCATGCGTCGCCTCCCTCGACTATCGTTCCACGACCCTGCCAGTCCACAGGAATTGCTCCGGCAGGTCAGCCTGGACATGGACATCTTTACCGTCCCTTTTATATCCTCTGCCACGGACGCCGGCATCGCGCTGGACTTCACCTTTCCGCCGCCCCAAAAAGCAGGCACCGGACACGGCAGAGCCTGGGCATCGACATGTGGTACGACGACCACGCCCTCTCGGTCACGCAGCTGAGCGAGTCGTGTACCTGCTATGCCTGCTCCAAGCACCATCGCGCCTACGTTCAGCACCTTCTCTCCGCCAAGGAGATGCTCGGCTGGGTCCTCATCCAGCTGCACAACCACACTGTTCTCGATGCGTTCTTCGCCGGTGTCCGCAACTCCATCCGCGCTGGCACCTTCGACGCCGACGCCGCCGCCTACCACGCTTTCTACGAACCCCAATTACCTGAGAGGACGGGCCAGGGACCCAGAGTGCGCGGCTATCAGTTCAGGAGCGAGGATCACGCTAAGCCCGCGAAGAAGAATCCGAAGGTATTCAAAAGGCTTGACGCGGATCTTGTGGCTTTGAAGGCTGCGCATGGCCAGCAGCCAATGCAAAGCCCGCGATGCGAGATGTAATTGACGACGAGGCGCTAGTCGGGCTCGTGGGCATGGAGGATGCGGCTGGAGAGGTCCAGCTGGAGAATCTGGACTTCGCCGACGACAAGCAATGACAGCCAAGTCTAGCATCTGAAAAAGCAATGAACAACGTGGTGTCGATATTCAGGTTATGCATTAGCGCGTGCCCTTCTGTGCTACAATTCTCGGAACACCCGCATATCATAGGAAAAGAAAGGTTTACTGAACCAATTATCCTCTTTGCGTAACCCTGATTAAATAGTCCGGTCATCTGGCCTACACCCTACTAACCCCGGGTATCAGTATTATCTTCAAGCAAAACAGAAGCAGAGCGCTCGCATATTTACCAACACAACGGGTGCAAAACCAAGTAAATCCGCCTCCTAAGCGACATCGCAGCCTACATTCCCTCTCTTTCTCTCTCTCTTCACACTAACCTTCCACAACAAGTAGAATTACCATAATCCGTCTAACATCCCTTTCCTTCCCTTCCCTTCCCTTCCTATCTAGCAAGCCCTCCCCATAACCAACCCCACTAACAGCAAACCTCCACCTCCACCCTAGGTCCCCGCACAGCCACAGCAACAGGCACGGGTACATACTCCTCCATCGGCGGCGGCACGACATATGCCTCATTCGTCCGATTAAGCACCCTGCACTCGGTGCAAAAGACGTTTTTGCACCTTTTGCATTCGGTCCGCTTGACGAAACCTAGACCGGGTTGGTTGCGCGTCCAGCACGTATGTCAAGTCCAGCTGGGGTAAGGGGGGAGACGGATGCGGAGAGGCATAGTTCGTTGGCGGTTAGAAGAATATGAATGGATGGAATGGCTTTTGGAAGGGAGTAAACGAGCGAGCGGGGGATTGTAGTCCGTCTCAATTCTTAGTTACCATAGGTACTCATAGAACTCATTAAACGCATCAAGACCTCATTATATAAGATGCACGTTGCATTGTTCTATCTCGCCCGTTTGAAATTCGGGCCGAGACGTACACCCTCCTGAGCATACAACATCTCCGCGCTGTAATACTCTATAATAAAGATGCCATTCTACATGTATAGAGCCGCCACAACAGTCGCCGCCACAGACTCATAAGTAATACCAGCATCAAAAGTTAGCCACAAATATGCCCGAGATCGCTCCATACAATCTATTTCGAATAGGTCGAGTCATAATCGCCAGCGCACGAACGAACTTGGAAGACGACCCCAAGGATTTGTCTCAGTTGACTCCCATGCACACCACAACGCCTCCTTGTAGACGTCCCAGCCTCTCACCACGCACCCCCTCCAAGGACCCCGAAAACGCCCAACCCCCCACAAACACCCCATCTCGACACACGTCCCCTCGCCACCCCATCCGCACCCGACGTCCCCACCACCGTCGTGGTCGATGTAACCGCGCCCGTCGCCGTACCCGTCGCCTCGCCATTCACAACCCTCAACGTCGCACTCATCACATTGAACTGCTCGTTCCCCCTCGTCGTATACGGCGCAATCACAGTATCGCTGTAACTGAACGGCTGTACGCTGCCGCCTTGGAGCGTCTGCGTGCCGACGTGAGTACCGATGCAGGTGGCGGCTGTGGCGGGGACGCCGGTGAAGGTGCAGTCTTCGGAGAGCGAGCTGCACGGGGAGAGAGTCAGTAGGAGAATTTCTGAAGTCAAGAGAGTGGGTGGGGGAGTGGAGAAAGGGTGACTTACGCGGTTGTATTGTAGGATGATTCCAGTTCGAGTGCTGGAGATTGTTAGCGTTGATGGGTGGTTGACTAGCTTGTGGGCAGGGAGAGGGATGGAGATGCGCTGGCGTACTATTTGGCCCGAGGACTAGCTGTTTCATCGAATTACCGGTGCAGGATTTCATGTCGTCGCAGAATACGGTGTATGTCGTCGTACTGTCTTGCTAGATGCGCATCAGCATATCAGGTACGTCTGGAACGGGATATAGAGTACATACCGCCGTCACGACTCGCGCCTGGAACGAGTTCCATACGGTTGCAGTAGCGTTCTTCAACCCTATGCTGAGGTAGGGAAATACCTGGACGTTATAGATTAGCGCAAGTTCAAATATATGAGGTTAGGGTTATTAGAAGCGGAAATTCCGGTTGGTAGATTGGTATTTGGGTGCATTTACCACATCGTAATCGGCCCCCACCACTGGCAAACTTGCGAACCTCATACAAACTACCAGAAGGACGTTGACCACAAACCTCATTTTGAAGTCGATTTATCACTCTTGTCGCCGAAAACGTTCTTGAAGCTTATATTGCTTGATTGACTGATGGATAAGCTTCTCCCGCCTTACATCGTGTGGTATCTATACCTTATGGATATGCCGCCAAGAAACACAGCCACAGATGACGACCCGCAGCATAACTAGTACATGCAGCCGATGTTTTTTCGGCATAATCAGTCGGGTGGCCTTAACCAGCGAGGAAAAATAAGCAATTGGAAACATCGCTAAGGCCGAGAAGGATGCTAGGAGCCGCATCCTAGCCCAGTACCAATGCTTTCAATTGGGAAAGCCCGATCTACCTACTGTTACTGTAAAGATTGAAGACCTTCACTGTTTGTTCCGGACATCACAACAATTCTCTTGCGATGGTGCAACTACCTTTCCGACCAGGTCAAATTCCGTCGCGCCGATCGTTATTGAGATATTTTGTCAATAGATTTGACCTCGCCTTATTGTTTGTCCACTGCTAATGGCCCTCTCAAATCATAGATAGTGTGCATGAATCACTCATTTGGCTTCAGGAATCGTAGATAGTTTCAGGCTATTGAAAGACATATTCTGTGTACATTTGGCGAGTGAGGACTTGAGGTGAATGTTTGGACGAAGACGAAATGGAAAATGAAAACTCCTATAGTCCAACCGGGAAGAACTGAACCCTACAAGATGTTTCGAGCTGGCTTGATGCTCCCGACGCATTCGCCGAAGCCCGCACCAGCGCCAGCAGTACCAGCTACTGCGGTGAAGCGAAGCGTATCTTCATCTTCTAGATACTGCAACTGCGACCCGTCATCGAGCGTGAAAGGCTGCCTGCCGTTCATTGTAAGTTCCATCAGACACGCATACTGTGACTTCTCCGTCCCAGATACCGTTCCCGAAGCCAGGAGGTCTCCAGAACGGAGCGGGCAGCCGCCGATCGAGTTGTGCGCCAGCATTTGTCTGAGAGTCCAGTACACATGGCTGAAGCCTACTTTGCATACTGTAGTTGCTGTCCCTTTTCGAGTGAGATGAGCCTCGATGGTGAGGTCGTATGATATGCTATTTGGGTCGCGCAGATAGTCAACGACAGGGTGCGTATGAGATGCAGCCGGGACTTCGAACGGTTTGAGCGTTTCCAAAGTCACGACCCACGGCGAGATCGAAGTTGCGAAGTTCTTTCCGTTCAGCGGGCCGAGTGGATCCCTCATCTCTTTTCCCTAGATGTCGCGCGAGCTCCAGTCGTTGACGAGCACCAATCCGAAGATATGCTCGTCTGTGTCTTTTGCATATACGCCGGCCCCGGCCGCCACTGGCCGTCCAGCAATAGCGCCGATTTCGAGCTCATAGTCGAGACCGCGCGTTGCGCCGAATGCGACTTCCTTTTGCGTTGCCACGTAGTCTTCGATGTACTGTCCTAGGGGTCGAGTCACAGGCTTGCCGGATGTGTCGATTGAAGAACACCGCCCTGCATAGCCTATAGGGAGATTGTGGAAAGTCGCCGGAAAAGAGCGTACGCCGAACAAAGCTTCCGGTGCATTCTGCACGTGGTCTGGCGATACGGAGAAATCCGCGAAGTCTCCGATTTGGGCTGGTAGATGCATGGTCACATGTTTGATGTTCTCGCTGCTGCCTTGTCAACGCCATCTCGATGGGCTTCTTGGATGGCAGATCGAACCTGGGAGTGGACATCTTTGGGCAGAGTTGCGAACGTGTTGAGGTTCTTCTCTTTGAATATTGAAGGGAGCGGCTGGGATATCGAAGAAAACGGCTTTTGTTCTGAGAGCTCGGCGAGGAAAAGGACACTGTCCCCTATTCGTGTAACGGCTTGCAGTGATAGTTGCTTGGATGAGCTCGCAATTCCGTAGGGAATGTTGTCGATTCTGAAATGCGATGCGTATGTTTCCGCCATTTTCCCGAGTCCAGAAGGAGTCACCTGCTTTGGCTAACGAGGGTTGTAGAATCTACTATTTTTGAGAAGGGTGCTTGATCACGGACTTCTTTACGCGTGCCGAGTGTATCTCTTAATAACCAGCTTATGTTGTCTGGACTAGGTACCCAGAGCCACGACATGTACCGGAGAACCACAACCCAGATCTACACAGCCAACTCGGCCCAACCGTGACACATTTCGTACGACGGCGATATCCCCACCTCGGGACGGCATCAGCCATGCCTGCGCAGGATGGTCTCGATCCTTTGGAAACGTACAGGGTAAGCGGCTCAACGAGGGCGACAGTCGGGGTGCAGATGCGGGGGCGGCATGACGAGCCGGAGTACCGGTATGGCGGCTCGAGAGGCCTAGTCTCGATTGAGACAAGCCCAGATGACATAGCCTTCTATCTATCCTTGAGCCACGGGACTCTTCTGAACTATTCATCGTATGGTGTTGTTCACCCCCCTACTGCTGTATAGTGTCTACAATTGGCTTGGAGTCGGCCCCATTCATTGCCTGAAAACATGTAGTTCTACTCATTACATGCTTATGGTTCATCTAGAAGCATATAGAGTCAATTCCCCACATCCGAAGCACGACGGCTTGTTACTGAATGGTGTAGGAGCACCTTGTTGGAGGAAGAATCATCCTACAGACCAGAGCGGTCACGAATGAGCGATCGATTAGTGCGTAAACAAGATCGCAATCGCGCACTCGGCTTCGTGCGCCTCCTCTAGCACTGTCTCGCTTCCAAAATGTACATGTGAATAAGTTTTCCTCGACGCTTAGTTGCACGGAGTTTGCTGATCAAACTCCGGCTTTTTGTGGTACCTTGCATGACCCCGCTGCAGATCCTAGGGAGTTGGAGGGGTCTTCGACACTGCGCTCGGAAGACGTTCTTATCCCCACTTCCCGACGCGACCTTCACGCACTGGACCGCCGACACAGAGCAATTCTGAGCTCTAAAACCGTCCCTATATATACGCCATGTGTCCCCACAGTATTCTTGCTTCAATTCGATAGCTGATAATCTCCAAACATGCCTCTAGAGCTTAAAGACGCGCACAAGGTCGACGAGTCGTCATTTCCCTACGTTTTTGAGCAGAATGCTGTGGTTCCGTTGAAAACAAACTCGAAAAGCATCATCCGCTGCAACATCTACAGGCCAAAGTCAAAAGGGGAGAAATTCCCAGTTCTGGTGACTTATGGGCCGTATGGGAAGGACATCCACTACAAAGAGTAAGCTTCCGAAGCCATCAAGCTACTATAAAACTCAGGCTTTGCTCACCACCTCAACTACAAGCTTCCACGAGAAGTCCTATTCAGAAGTAAATCCAGAACATCACTCCGAACACTCCGCCTGGGAAACTCCAGACCCTGGCTTCTGGACGAAGCATGGCTATGCCGTTGTCCGGGCCGACGAGCGCGGTCTCGGTCAATCGCCCGGATTCCTCGACACGATGTCGCGTGGAACGAGCGAAGCTTTCTTCGACGTCATAGAATGGGCAGCTGAGCAGCCGTGGTCCTCCGGTGAGGTCGGCTTGCTAGGAATAAGCTACTACGCCGGATCTCAATGGCGTGTCGCAGCCCGGCAGCCGAAGGGTTTGGCGGCCATCATTCCGTGGGAAGGCATGAGCGACTACTACCGCGACCGATGTCGACACGGCGGTATCTTCTCGAACCAGTTCATCAAGTTTTGGTGGGATCGTCAGGTCGTGAGCAATCAATACGGCATACCTGGACGAGCGGCAAGAAACTGGGGTCCGGATGGCGTTGACGGCGATCTGTCGGACGAGGAGCGCGAGAAGAATCGACAGGACCAGAACGTCGACAATCTGATCAACCAGTTCAGGGACCAGGAGTACTACGCGAGCAAGGAGTACGACATGAATGACGTTCAAGTGCCACTGCTTTCGGTTGGTAACTGGGGCGGCATCCTTCTCCACCTCCGAGGAAACATCGAAGGCTACCAACAGGCGGGATCTAAGCTCAAGTACCTCCGAATGATCACCGGAAGGCACGACCTGCCCTTCTACTACAAAGAGGAAGTCGAGGTCCAGCGAAGTTTCCTCGATGCCTTCCTCAAGGGAGACGACCGCGTGGGCTGGAGCCAGAAGGGGAAGGTCCCAACAGTCGACATCGTCCTCCGGAAAGGCGACGTTGGCTTCAACGACGCCGAAGCCGAAAAAGTGTACGAGCGTCGCACGGAAAACGAATGGCCCATTTCCCGCACACGCTACACGAAGTTCTACCTCACGCCCTCGAAGACGCTCACACAAAGCGAGCCCGTAGTCCGAAGACCCCAGAAACTCTCCTACGAAGCTCTCGGCTCGCTGGAGAACCCAAAGCTTCTCCAGTTTACGGCTGCTCCTTTCGAAGAGGAGACGGAGATTACAGGTCATATCGTCACTCATCTCAACGTGTCTATGTCTGCGCATGCCACCGGCCCCACCCCCTCGGATATCGACATTTTCCTCACCCTGCGCTACATATCCCCCTCTGGCAAGGAAGTCCAGTACACTGGCACGGCAGGCGATCCGATCCCTCTTACCAAGGGGTGGCTGCGCGTCAGTCTCCGCAAAGTGAACACCTCACACCCTCGTCATCGAGACTGGCTACCTCATCGCGACTACTTCGGCACTGACGTGCAGCCCGTCATTCCGGGCGATATATACCCAGTCGACGTCGAGGTGTGGCCTACGAACGTGGTGGTTGAGAAAGGAGGCAAGATCGTTCTTGAGGTCAGCAGTGGCGATACGCAGGGATGCGGTAGATTCCAGCACGATCATCCTGAGGATAGGAGTGAGAAGAAATTGGCTGGTATGAACCACATCCGCTTTAGCGAGCGGTATCTGAACTATGTCACTCTACCTGTTATACCTCCGAAATAGATGTCCGTTGGCTCGATTTAGAAAAGCTTTCAGGCCTGTTGGAATAACTCATTCGAATGAAGCTTAAGATAGCCGGACAATGAGAGATAACATACAGTCTTCTGGAGCAAGAGACGTTCAGTGTCTATATCAAGCCTGCGCCGACACCCACTTCCCAATCCTAAACTGGCTATTGGACATGTTCACCAACTCCCAGTCCTCAGCCCCGAGCACGCACTCCTCATCCTCACCGCCATCACTCCCATCAACAACACCGGAGACAAAACAAGCAGCCATAAAATGATCATCTGTCCCATGCGCATCCCAATAATACGGATGCTTCATCAGTCTTATGACTGCGTTCACCAAAGCGCCCTTCTTCCTCCCCTTCCTACAGTTCCTAACCAGCACGTCTTCGGCCGCCTGGCGAAACTCAAGCATAGCCGCATCGGGCGGAACAGGCTGCGCGAAGTTATTCGTATAGCGCAGCATCTGGACCCAGTGGTTGCGATACAGATTATGCACCGCGCCGCCTGTGCCGATGACTAGGTAGTTTTCTTCGCGCAGCTTCGCGACGACGCTGCCGACGCGGGCGTGCAGATGGAGATCGAAGCGCGCGTTCATGCTGATGATAATGGTCGGGGGACAGCCGCCGGGAAACGTGTGGATCAGATCGAGAAAGGTGTCGTGGATCCAGTCGAAGGTGTCGTTGCATCTGGTGTCGAAGCCGGCTTCGTTCAGCATGCCGATTACGCGCTTGCCTGTTGCGAGGTCGGCGTTTAGCTTGTGGTCGACGTATTTGGAGGGTGGACGTAGGCGATGGGGGATTTGTTGGGGTTGGGCTTCATGGCGACGTCGATGCGGTTGGTGCCTCGGGCGTCCCAGTGGGCGCCCATCATGATGACACCTCTGATGTTGTGGGCGAGGACTTCGTCGCCGCATTTTTCCCAGAAGGTTGCTGAGTTGGAGTCTTCGCCTAGCATCATGGTCGAGCAATGACTGAAGAAATGTACGGGCGTGAGCAGCATGCGGTTTAGGTTTCCGCTCTCTCATGGGTCGAAAGCCCGGGTGTTTGTGCAGGTGTCGAGGTGAGATCGGTTGAGGACTGCTCCTTGCTACAACGCTCGATCGTATTGGACGTAATTGGGACCTTCTGAATGGTAAGGTTCTCGCAAATTGGGTATCGTCAAGGAAGGCAACTACTTTGCGATCTCCTCAACCTTCCTAAATCCCGCCTGCTCTTCCTTGATGCGATTGTAGATAAAGGAAAATCACGTGTCTCCACGCACCGAGTTCCTGCGAAAACCACACGATCACGACTGCAGCGCCATGGAGTATGCCGAAAGCATTCCGGACCCGGCATGCTACCGGTGTCTCATGGGTGGGACACGGAGGGCAAGTGGTCACCCGAAGCACTCACACCCCTACATCCCGGCTTCCGCGTGACCGTAACGCGTAGCTACCCCACACAACGGGAACATCCTGTACCACACGCGACACTCTTCGTACGAGCTTCCACGCCGATCGTGGATTGCTGAACCCGCCGCAATCGCCTGGTAATCATACCGTAGGTATCGCATCGATCGCGTAGCCAGCAGCTCCGTCATCTTCCCATCCCGTCGTCAACTCGAACGTCAAGAATGTCAATAACCACAACCACAAACACGCAAAACTACAACGTCCGCGCCGTCCTCGTAGACTACGACTTGCACCACACGCCCGAAACCTCACCCGTACGCCTCTCTGAACGCGCACCGGACTCCCTCGCACAACAGTAACCCGACAAACTGGCCGACAGACGAGCGCCGGATACCACCGTACCGCCCCGTTAACGGACGCCTGGTTCAGAGCGAATGGAGAGTCTTTCAGAATAATGTGGAGCGCAGCTTTGTGAATGATATGTTTTCGGGGGTGTTTATTGAGGCGGTGAGTAGACGTGGAGTGGGAGAGATGTGGGAAGTCTGGAGTGATGCTGATTGAATTACAGGCTGCGAGTAAGATTTGGCATGCTACGATGGGAAGGGTATGGGATGTTGGGTATGCGAAGGGTGGGAAGTGGTGAGGGTACGTTGGAGGAGTTGTACTATTTTATGATATCGTCACTGGCACACATGCTGCGTCCGATATTGGGTTCGATGATGGTTGCGTGGTTATTGCGCAAAGAGACTATGAAATGTTGAACAGACGCAAATAGAATGGTTTTGCAACTGCTAATATTTACTCCTCCGATGCATAGATCCCAGAAATCCCTTCAATGCACATAACGTCGCCACGAAAACGACCGACTGATCTTAATAACATATCCGAATCTCCCTAAAACCTAGTCCAACCTCATAGAACCTCTCACATCGCTCGCTCCCTTCCCTTCGACCAACTTCGCCTCCAAAACCTCATAGATAGGAATCTCAGCCACACTGTCAACAATATGATGCAGCGTAAGCAGCCTCTTCCAGTCCAGCGCATCAAACTTGATGTCCGCCTTCTCGGCCACCCATATCCTTTCTAACTTCCTAGGCGCCTTCGCTTCGCTCGCGTTGGGCACAATTCCAGCGTATTCTACCTCAGTCGGGCGTGGTTCTCCAGATGGTGGACTCGTGCTGGGAATGCACCTGAAGGGGTTAAAGTCGGCTATCGTCTCCGCAGATTCGTATGAAATTGTGATGGGAGGGGACATTTTAGTATCGCGAATCACAGACTTGTAGTAGAGAAGCCTTCCTCGCCCTCGGACGGAACGGTGGTATTCGGCGCGGCATCCATAGAGCGCTCGGTAAGACCAGAAAGCGAGAGCTCCAAGAAATTTTCTTCATCCACCCACCAGTCGGTCGCCACGAATCCGCTACCCTGGATACGTCCAAGTCGCAAAACACCTCCGGCATACCGAGTTCTTACCACCCACTGACGATGGGGTCCGCTAGGTTCTCGATCAGCGCCGGCAGATACGTCCCAACGACTTTATAGCTGTTCATCTTGGTGTACTCGACGCCGTGGATGAATAAGTCGAAGAAACTATACCCGTTGCCACCGAACCACTCAGGGTTACCAAGCGAGCACACCGAAAATGTAGCGAAGACGTTGGTATCAGTTGTGACAAATTTGAATTCCGGAGTCTGTAACAAGTTCTGCAGCAACGTGCGCGAAGTCCTGAACTTGATGCTCGCGGTGGTGAAAGTCGAGTTGTTCCAGTCGCGCGGGTTGCCCAAGCGATCTTGTCGTGGACAGGATAAGGCCCAAAAGGATCAGGCAAGCGCCTATTCAAGCCAGGCTTCCGGGCGGCTTCCCACTCTCGCAGCTTCTGGCTGGTGTAGTGCCATTCATCGTGACCGAAATTGTAGTTCATTTACTGCATGATGTCTAACGGGGGACCCTCACCCAGATCCCAACTGGCGATTCTGGAGTACTCTTGGATCTGAGAGGCGCGCTCAAATCTGCACTGGTGGTAGAGTTTCAAGCGGTCGGAAGCTCGTCCAGGGATGTTCCCAGTGGTAAAATGCAGGCTAACGAGGCGGCATCTTCGATAGCTTGACCAGCCCCTTGCACTTGATGCAGTGTGAATGATGCGCGGCATCTCTAATCACTGCCAAACGTCCTTCACTCCATTTAGGTAACTGATTCATATCCAGCAGCTCCCGTACCTGGAGTGTATCTTCATCCGCCATGCTCAACAGCTTGACGACAGCCGGATCAAAGTGCTTGTACATCTCTAGTAGCTTGTCCTTATGCCTAATATTCGGCCAGTCACTTCTGCCCGGATCTCTACCCTTCGTTTTGCAGAGTTGTCAACAATTAATTAGGACCTTAATCAATTAATCTCGCCGGCTAGATTAATTATATTAATTAAGTTAATTAGGCTCTTATAAAATTTAGCCTTAATTAGGATATACTAGATTTTCCTAATTAATCTTCCTAATTATATTAATCCTTTTTAATGTGTTTTTTAACGTAGAGATAGCTTTTAAAGCTGTAAAATTAACAAATATAGTAATTTTACGCGTTTTCTAGTGTTTTAAGCGATTTCCTAATTAGGTAATTAGCTAGCTAAGTACCTTAATTTCTTACATCTCTTATTAACGCCCTTATACTATATATAATAGCTCTAGCACGCTGTAATAAGGGTAAACAGAGCCTTCTAAATATAGTAATAAAGAAGGCGGCATCTCTAGTTATTACGCTTAACTTATAGAGTACCTAGAAGCTCCTAGAGCCTTAAAACAACACCTAGAGCTTTAAGACTAAGCTCTAAGATATTAACGCTGCCCCCTTTAACGTAGAGGCTCTACTCTTAATTAACGCAACGCTCTTAGAGCCCTTAAACGCGTTAACGCCCTTCTAAGAGATATTAGAAACCCTAACGCTAAGAGCTCTAACTTAGGCTGCTACTACTTTATTAGCTGCCTTCTTACCTAGCTCTAATAGCCCTAGGCTTATATTTAACGCTTATTTTATAGATAACTTTAATAGAATTAAGTAGAGAAGATTACTAGAGTATATAAAGCCTCTACAGACGCAGAGGTATAAGAAATCGTTGCTCTATACTTATAGGTATCGCGTCGCGCTCTAGGCTAATATAAAGCGTATATACTTTATCTATTACTACTACCACATACACAGAGCGCTTAGTAAGAGAGGGATACTAGAGACGACGAGCTTAATAACAGCGGCGTGGAATTACGTAGAGTAGAGGCGAATTAGCTATAGATACCTTCGCCTAGGCAAGCAGGTAGCTTAGCTAGAGCTAGGGCAGCGTACTCTAGGCTCTATTATGCGCAGCGGCGTAGATATATTATAGAAGGCGTCTAACGCCCTTAGAAACTTTAATTAATAGCGTTTTTAACTTACTATAGTTAGCTAGCTTATAGAGAATAACTACCTACTATATAAGGTAGAAACGCTATCCTTTTAATTACTTCTACGTGCTACTAACCTAGAGGCTAAGATAGCTACTTTTTATAGCTATATAAGTATTACGGCCTTCCTACTACAGTTATACGCAAATCTTTAGCCTTAGGTATACGCTAAGCTCTCTTACGCGCTTAGTAAGGTCTACCTAAGCTTTAACAGCTAGTCTATAAAGGGCGGTAAGAGAGCGTTTTATAGGCTTATTACTTACTATATTAATAATTAGAGTAAGCTTTATAATCTTCCTCTTACTCTTCTTTAACTTAGTAGCGCGTATATAGGCGAGAGAGTTACTAAAGTTATTATTAAAACGCTAGAGACGTTTAGTATTAATAGTAGCTTAATTAGGTACTTTACGCTTAATAATGCGACTAATAATAATATAGCTGTTAGCGCGCTAGGCAGCTATTACAGCTTCCTTTTATAGAAGCGTTATCTCTACTACTATTTTTACTTACTTAACTTAGTAGAGTAAACTATAATATTTAGAGCTAATAAGAACGCCTTTAATAATAACTCCTTATAGTATAGAGTAGAGAAGAAATACCTACGCAAGTAGTAAGAGAAGGGCCCTATTAGAGTTCTTATTAATATTATATACTTAATATTAATGCCTTAGTAGTATAACCTTTTCTATAAGTTTTAACGCTTAACGCGTAAGGTAGGAAAGCCTACGCGACTACTAGAACCTATTAAGCCTATTATTACGCGCTAGAATAGCTACCTTAATTTTATAGAAAGAGTAGTCCTTCTCTACTACCTAATTAATACCCTTCTTAATTACTAACTTAAGAGAGCGTTAAGGGATAAGTCCTCCGCTCGCGTGTATAGTAAGGCTCTAGTTAACGCTAGAGAAGCGTACACCTAAGGCCTTAGTACTACTAACTAGGCTATAATTAATTAATATATTAAAGTTCTCTAGCCCTTAAAGGAGGCTATAAAGAGACTTAAAGGCCGCAGCAACTCTAGCTGTTTTAAAGTAATATATAAGGTATATCCTATATTTAAGTATCTTCTCGCCTAGTTTAAACAGCTCGCTAAGAGCTTTATAAGCGTTAATTTTAATAAGCCTAACGCGCCTAAGAACTACTTAAAATTAACGTAATAGTAGCTTATATAAAGCTCTTAAAGTACTACATACTACTTAAGAACTTACCTATTTATTACGCCTCTATAGTTCTCTACCTATATTATAAGTACTACTTTATAAACTTATAAATAGAAGAGTATAAACACTAGCTTAATAAAGCTAATAGGTAGTTTTAAAAGCTTTAGGCTAAGTATAAATTAAAGCCTATCTACTGCCCTATTAACTCTCCTCCGCGTAAACGCGTAAAACGCGTTAATAATATTAATAACTATACTAAGTTATACGTTAAGCCTCTAAGAGCTACTACTATAGCTCCTCTTATTAATAGTACTAATAAATTTAATCGCTAGTAGTATAATAAACTAAGCGTTCCTAAGAACTATATATACTATATAGATCCTATTAGATACTAGCTATCTCTACAGGATACTTATTTCTACCTTTCTTAGTTAGCTATTAATCTACTGTTAATTCTAGCGTTCTTCTACTACTATAAGAGAATATTCTCTAAGGTTAGTAATTTAATAGAGCTAAAATGTTAAAAAATAAGCCCTTAATTACTCTCTATAATTACATGCGTACGGAGCTAGCTAAGAGCTAGGTTCTCTTTAGCCTAGGAGACCCTAGCTAGAGAGAACCTAGTAGAGCTCTTAGAGTTTAAGATATAGGAGCTCTATAAGGTATTATAGTAGAATAAGCCTGTATAGCTTCCTGCTTATAAATATTATTACTAAGCGATTTACTATTAATTATAATTAATCTATTAATTAATAGTTAATTAGAGCACCTCTAAAACTACTATTAATTAATTAATTAAGTTTCTAAGGCCTCTAAGTATTAAGTTAAATTAATTACGGCTTTAAAATTAATCCTAATTAATTGTTAACAACTCTGTCGTTTTAGACTCCTTAGTAGGGTGTATGTAAATAAAGTTAAGAATCTCCTCTCCTCTTGTTAGATATATTACAATGCGTTAGTCTTTCCTAATATAGATACTTATATTGCCCTCTTTGTCCACCAATTAGTGTTCTTTAGGGGTAGATTTAGCCCGCGAATCCACCCGTCCGATCCACCTAGGACGGGTGGGTGTTGTCTATAGGATTTCTAATACGCGTATTAGGCACCTTACTGTCGCTTAATTTATGTAGCATATATAAATATAAAACACTTCCTATTTAGTAAATAAGTAGAACATTAAGACTTTAACCTTACTTTATTATTAAGTGTCTTTAATAGTGTTATTTTCATATATTATCCTACAGTCTAATCTCAAGAATTACGAGAAGACGTGCCTGGAGCCTACCAGCCTACCAGCTAGTATTATTGCAGCCCTCGCCATTGCCCTCTTCGCTGCTCTCGCCACCGCCCTCGTCACCGCCCTTGCGTTGCCTGCCCGCACTACGTACGCCGTTATTAAAGATCTATAATAAAAGTAATGGTAGAGATACCCTTACTAAGCTTAATAGCGAATAGGTGCCCTACCTAACAGAGCTTTAAGTAATAAATAATAATAGTATATAGGTATTAATAGAGGTGCTAAGCGTAATTAGTACTATATAACTACTTCTTTATTAATTAGATAAATAGTAGCGTAAGAATTTTAATTAGTTATAGCATTTATATAATATAATAGCGTAGTAATAGCGTTATAAAATGCTAGTAATAAGATTAGAAGTTTAAATAATAATATATTATATTAATATTATTTCTACTCTATAGTAGATAGTAGTAGATACTTATATTAAATTAGCTTAGGTAGTAGGTTAGTGCTAGCTTATTATAAAAAGATCTACTTAAAAACTTATTTAGATAAAACGTTAAATAATATTATAATCTTTAATAAAAGTAATACTTTTTAACATTTAATATTATAGATTTAGAATAACGCACCGTTTATACTTAGATATAGAAGTATTTTAATCTAGAGGTACTTTAAAGAGATATTCTTATATAGATAGAATTTAATAATATTCTATTTTATAAGCTTAAGAGACTTAATAATTATATAATCCTAGAGCGTATATTTCTATTTATTAATTAGTAGGTATTACTATCTATAGTTACTATTTTAAGTTAGTTATAAAAGAAGTATAAGCTTTATAAAAGAAAATTTTAAATCGCTCTAAATAAAGCGAGAAGGTATATCTACTTATTATTTAGTCTTTAGATTAATTATAAAAGGAAGGCTATAAATAAGATAACTAAATACATTAGTAATAATAATATTAGATTCTATACTATACTTCTAGCTCTTAGTAAAATAGATAATATCTATAGTAGTAAAAATATTACTATAAAGGTGCTTAAAGTTATAAAAGGATATAGTATTAGATAGAATATTAGTAACTTTATTCTAGATAATATAATATTAAATAATATTACTATTACTAAGTTATACTATAAGCGTAAGCTAAATCTAACCTAATGGTAGCTTAAATATACTAGTTATATAATTTATTTTAACATATATGCTACGTTATATAGATAAAATTATAAGTTATTTAAATAAGAGATTACTTCTATAAAATATTTTAAAGAAGAGTTTAATTTATAAAAAAAAGAGGCGGCTTATTAGTATAGTATATATAATTACATAATAGATAAATAGATATCTTAGAAGTATTAAAAGATTTAAAAGAGTATAAAAAGAGACATAGAAATAAGATAATCTAATTTCTAAATTACTACGATATAAATATATTATAATATTTATCTTCTACTTTAAATATTATAATATAAGTACGTAACTATTTAATATTTAAATTTTTAAATATAAAAATGGAAATTACTAGTATATATAAGTTAATATTATATATAATAGTATATTATAGTAAAGTAGAGTTATTTAGATACAGTATATTATATAGAGAAAGCTAACATTACTAAACTATTAATACCTTAGTTTTTTATATTATTTTTATAGATTTTTAATATTTTAATTATCTAATTAGCTATCTAGTTAAAGTAATATCTTTGCTAGTACTAAGATTATAGTTATTTTAGCGTATTTCTTATTAACTACTAACTTTCTTCTATGCTATCTATTATTTCTCTCTATTAACAGTATATTTATACACTAAGCTAACTATAATGCTAGGCTAGCTACTTTTCTTAGTATAACTAACTTATTATAACTATTATAAGATTTATTACTATTACTAGCCTTAGACTTAGAAGTATATTCTAAATTATATTTATATATTCGCGCGTTATATCTAGTTTTTCTATAGTTTCTATAGCGCTAGAGACCTAGTTAGATTACTTCTTAACTATTTCTGCTATATATTCTTTTAGATAGCTAGCATGCTATAGACGCGCTTATAGCGACCTAAGCTACTACCTAACTAAATTTTTATAGTACTTCTATACTAGGTTTACTTTCTTTTATACGCTTTCTATTTAGTTAAGATATTTAATTACTTCTTAAGCTCTCTAATACGCGCGTCTTATAATGCGCTTTAGTATATTATAAGATTAGTACCTTTAATACGCTGTATAAAGCTAGAATAGATTTATAATAAGCTAGCTCTATACTACTAGGTTATATACCTAAAAGATATAGCCTATAGTATTAGTTTCTAATACTAGGCGTAGTATAGAATAATATATACACTAATATAAAGGTATATGTAGATCTCGCTTAGCAAGCAAGGGCATTACGAGATAGTAATACTAATATAGACGCAATAAGATTATTATTAATAACTTACTAAAAGAGTTACTTAGTAGCTTTAACTAAGATCTAAACTTTAGTATATTACTTAGAGTTATTAACTACTAGAGCGCCTTAGATAGAAGTAGTCTAGATAGAATACGTAACTGCACTTCTAGATAATTAATAGCTACCTACGCGTTAAGGGAAAAAAGCCTTACTATTAAAAAAAAAAAGGCCTTTATATAGTTCTATATTATAAATACGTCTAAAAACGCGCTTTTAAACGCTAGTAGAAAGCCTTCTTTATTAATGTAAAAGACGCGTTAGCATGTTAAGGCTATAATCTTTTTAGAATACATATATTTTAATAGTAAGAAATAGATAACGTTAAGTAGTTAGAGGATATGTAAGAAACAGGCTAGTATATAGAGAATAATAATCTTATTCTTAAGGTAGTAGTTTTTAAAACCTTAATTTATATAGCTTTTATAGATATTTAAAATAAGCAGTTAGTAGATCCCTATCTAAGGCAACTTTATATATTTATTAAAACGCTTTAACTACTAAGACTAAGTATATTATTTATCTAGCTATTCTTAGCGATAGAGAGCTTCTAATAATATAGTATTAATCTATCTTTATACTTTACTAAGATATAGATGCGCTCTTTTAGACAATAAATAATAGAGTTTATAAGCTAGTAGTATAGATACTCTAGATTAATATCACCTGCTCCTAATTATATAGTTAAATAAGATTAGATTAAGAACCTCTTTCTAAGCTAGTAATAACTTTTATAGACTTAATAACGTCTATATAGACGCTAGTCTTATTTAATTTATAGATATTATCCTTATAGATGTTATACTTAGCTATTATATTCTCTATAAGCTAGAACTAAATGCTAATAACTTTAAAATCTTCTTAAGGAATCCTCTAATAGTCCTTTACTTAATTAAAAGCTATCTTAAGCTCTAGTATATGCGTTATAAATATTTCTAATTATTATCTCTCTACTAGGTCTTTACTACGTGTAATTAATAGTTTATCTACTATATCTTCTACCTTATATAGCTAGTGGCAAAATACTTATATATTAAGATTAAGAATATATTAAATAATTATCTATTCTTTAGTTAGGGTAAGCTTACAGCAATTAAATTATACTTCTAGTTAATAGAGCTATTAATTTATCTAATTAGAAACTTGCTAGTAGTTCTAATAGTATAGCGCGCCTAGACTATATACTGCATACTCGCACTTTTATTATATTATAAACTAAGTTCTAGCTAGACTAGTAGCATATTTAATAAGATGTAACTTACTTATATATTATTCTAGCTACGTGTATAAAGAGCTTACTATTTCTTATACTCTAAGTATCTTAGAATAGTTATACAGCTTTCATTTATTCTCTCTCTTTTATTTATTTTTTAGTTTCTTGCCTAGCTTATTAAGTAGCTTTATCTATATATTCTACTACTTTTTATACTCTTTTTTATCTCTCTTTATTACTCTCTTTATTACTCTCTTTATTACTCTCTTTATTACTCTCTTTATTACTCTCTTTATTACTCTCTTTAAGCTAGAGGGTATATTACATGCAAGAGTATAGAATTATCCATTTAGAGTGTTATAAGAGCTTAACGAGTAGGCCTTTAGTTCTTACGGTAAAGACTAATTAATTACTACGTTTAATATCTAGGTAAATATAATACATCGTATATAGAATAGAAATAGCAAAATAGATGCGAAGTAGAAATACTTAGAGGGTAGTCTATATCTTAATACGTATTACGAGGACGCAACGAGTAGGCCTTTAGTTCTTACGACGAAGACTAATTAATTACTACGTGCAATATCTAGGTAGATATAAGACGTTATATATAGAATAAAATAGTAAAATAGGTGCAAAGTAGAAATACTTAAGGGGGTAGTCTATGCTTCTAGTGCGCAGACTAACTGCTAGTTAGGGTAAGGTTTAGAGAATAGTTCTAGGCGTACTAATAGTAGTATAAACAGGACTTAGCAGTATTAGAGAATCTAAAGAGAATACTATAATAGTACCCTCTCTCTATTTTCTTTTTAAATTAGGCGTTAGGTTGCTAGGCTACTAGGTACTAGTTTATTTAGGTATTAGGTATAAAATTACTTAACTACTTTAGTCTTTTCTAGAAACTTAGCTAGCTCCTATAATAATTTATTATAGCTAGTCTATTAGGTTAGGTATTTCTAAGTTTATTTTCTCTTATTATAGCAGATTCTCTTAACGCTCTTAATAATAAACTTTAGTTTATTATTAATTATAATAGGTTTAGGTAGTAGGTTTTTGTTACGAGGACGCAACGAGTAGGCCTTTAGTTCTTGCGGCGAAGACTAATTAATTACTACGTGCAATATCTAGGTAAATACAAGACGTCGTGTACAGAATAGAAATAGCGAAATAGGTGCAAAGCAGAAATACTTAGGGGGGTAGTCTGTGCTTCTAGTGCGCGAACTAACTGCTAGTTAGGGTAAAGTTTAGAGAATAGTTCTAGGCGTACTAATAACAGTACGAATAGGACTTAGCAGTGTTAGGGGATCTAGGAAGGATACTATAACAGTACCCCCCCCCTATTCTCTTTTTAAATTAGGCGTTAGGTTGCTGGGCTACCAGGTACTAGTTTGTTTAGGTATTAGGTGTAGAATTACTTAACTGCTTTAGTCTCTTCTAGAAACTTAGCTAGCTCCTATAATAATTCGTTATAGCTAGTCTATTAGGTTAGGTATTCCTAGGTTTATTTTCTCTTATTATAGCGGATTCTCTTAACGCTCTTAACAACAAACTCTAGTTTATTATTAATTATAATAGGTTTAGGGGGCGGGTTCTGCTAGCTAGGTAAGTAATTAGATTTAGGCACAGCTAGTTAGATTAGAGAGATATAAAATACTAAATATATCTTTATGCTACTAGGTAGGTTTAGTTAGTAAGCGTAGGATAAGACTACTTTAGCTACTAGGAATAGGCTAAGGTTCTTCTAGTTTAGCTTCTTTAACTGTTAGTTAGTTTAGATGTTTTAGGCATTAAGCTACACTTAGTCGCCTACTTCGTACGTTAGGGGTTTAAAACCTATTTAGGGGTATTGTCTATAGTTTACAAGGAACGGAGAAACTTATATAAATTTAGAGGTTGTATTATTAGCTTTAAACTATGCTATTAGTAGCTATTATACTTAGTTATCTTATTAGTAGTTTATAAATGCTTAGAGGACTTATTCTATTACAGCGTTTACGTTCTTAGTTTATCTATTACTCTTAGAGTAGAAAGTAGTAGAGAGTTAGGCTTAAACCTTTAGTTATTTACACAGTTTATTATAGAAGGCAGAGATAAACTATATTTCTTAATTAGACACTATAGTATTAGGCAGGCCGTAATAGACTTATACGTGTTAGAGGAACAGTTCTGCTATCGCGGGGGCCGTTATTAACGCGCAGGAGATTATATATTAGTACTTTAATAGTCTATTAACTACTACTATAATGTTTATATAGCCTTTAGATTTAGGTAAGTTAATAACAAAGTTAATAGAGATGTCTTGCCATCGCCGTTTAAGTATAGGCAATAGTTTTAATAAGCTATAGTACTTCTTATAGGAAGCCTTTACCCTATAATAGGTATAGCAGCAGGCGATAAATTATTAGATAGTGTTAAACATACGCGGCTAGTAATACTCGCGCTAAAGGATATTAAGAGTCTTTCCTCTACTAGAGTAGCTACTAACAGGAGACTCGTGCATAAGTTAGAGTAACTTAATTCTTAGTTTATTAGAGTTAGGAATTACTAATTAGTCTTAGTAGTATAATCTACTATTTTAGTCTTTATACTCGCTTAGAGTAACTAGTTTAGACTGTTAGGCGCCTTCTTAGAG
>MU005581.1:1133764-1156692 GCA_010405425.1 Lentithecium fluviatile CBS 122367
GGTAAGATTATTATTTCTATCTTAACGTAAGTCTAGCTTTTCTAGTAGTAGTAGGTAAGATATAGTTCTCTTATACCTCTAAGTCTATTATAGCTCTAGCCTTAATGTTTCTAACTTAGATAGTAAGTTTTATTAATACTCTATTACCTATAGTATTAAATTCTTAGAAGGCGCCTTCTCGCCTTAGTTTTAGTCTAAAAAAGGTTATTATGTAAGTTTAGGTGCTTAATAGTTACTATTACTTTGTTCTCTACGTAGTTTATACCTTATACTATATCTAGAGTTAATTTGCATAGCGAACACTAGAGGGTATAAGTAAAACCTATTCCTTTCCTTCTTATAGTAATATTTCTTATATATCGCTCCTAGGTAGTTTTACTATTTGTTCTAAATGTAGATGCCGTCTATAAGTAGAGTGTATACTATATTTTTCGCGTTAGTTTTCTATAGGAAGTACTACGCTTCGCGCTTATCCTATAGGTGTTTATTACACTTATCTATAGGGTAATTAAACTATTCCTACTTGCATTAATGTCTAGCTCTAGGGAAGTAGCTTCTATTAACTTTATCTTTATAGTGTACCTTATAGTAGTTATCTACGTATATTATATAGCTTATGCTTTTATATTTAGAGTTACGCATATTAACGTAATAGCGTAGTAAGTAGTTAGGTAGTTCGTTATTATACTTCTATTTCTTGTTTTAATACTTATAGTTATACTTTATAGTATCTTCTATTTCTTAGGTAACTGTTATGCCTGTATTGGTATCTACTAGCCCGCACGGGCCCCTCGCTAAGGCGAGACCCACACATACCTTCGTATTAGTATATATATTATTCTATACTACACCTACTATCGGAAACCGATACTGCGTGCCATATCTTTTAAATGTGCGGCCTAGTGGTATAGAGCTAGTCCCTCACAATAGTATCAGTTTCTAATAGTAGAGCTTGGGTTTAAATCCGATTGTCGGATTTTGTCCATATTTTAAATTTTAAAGAATCAGCCCCCGGAGCGCGGGTTCGAATCCAACAAACCAGATTTTAACGGATATATTAAAATTTATATTAGTCCTGCCCAATCTCTATCCAGCATAGTTAGCTTCGCGTACGCGCGCACCTAACTAATCGGCCAACACGCTTGCTACGGTAGGCGCTAGGTTAAGCAGCCCTGCTACGGCGAGGGAGGAGACCTGCTGTAGATGCTAAAGATCTAATATATATACGAAAAGCTCGGGAACGAGCTTTAGGAAGGGGGGGGATAGTGTCATGCCTGTATTAGTATCCACTACCCCGCACGGGCCCCTCGCTAAGGCGAGACCTACACATACCTTCGTATTAGTATATATATTATTCTATACTACACCCACTATTAGAAACTAATACTGCGTGCTATATCTTTTAGATGTGCGGCCTAGTAGTATAGAGCTAGTCCCTTATAATAAATTATAAGGGCACTGGCAGCAGGAAGAGGACTAGATGAAAAGTACATGGTATATTAAGAGATTAGACGAATCCTTACAGAGTAAGGGGGTTTAAGGCTAAGACTATATAGGGCTGGTTACGTGCTGGGGCTGGGCTAACAGATACCTAGTAGTTCTAGCTAAAGAGGCATTATAATAGCCCCCCCCTTTTTGCGACGTTATCCTAACGTTATAAAGTAAAGAAATATATAATATCCTTTAGGTAAAGTTCCTAGGTACTACTAGATAAGTTCTAGAATTCTATTAGGTTACCTGCGGGATACTACTAGGGATTTCTTAGAATTATAGTAAATAGTCTATCTAGTTGCCTTACTAATTACTTAGCTTACTTATTACTAATATTAATTCTATAAAGGAGTAACAGGGCTATTAAGCGGGTGTTTATTACGTTTACCTAGAGTAGCGCGTTTACGCGTGCTTCTTAACGCAGTTTTAGTTAGATTCTATAGGACTTATAGCTAGATACCGCTTTATTAAACTCCTAAAAAACCTCCTATAGAGGAAAACAGTATTATAGAGAAACTTTAGCAGACCTATTGCCTATAAGCAATATACTAAGGTTTTAGTGCGTATCTAGACACTATCTATACTAGGTATTAGTTAGGGTGTTTGCGCGCGACGTAAGTAAATGTTTTCTAACGCCCCTTTTATACGTAGTCTGCTGTTAGAGGCTCTTATAATTCCTTTCCTATTCTTAGTAGTCCTATAATTAGTTATCTATAGACTTGTAATTAAGTATCTATAAATACTTTAGTACGTAAGGTTTGCTGCTATAGTATATTACCTATATTATAGTAAGGTCCTATTTATATACTAACTTAACTTAACTATACTCGCCCCTTATAAGGTTAAGCGCTAATTATATTAGTAATTTAGTATAAGAATTAAATTCTCTAACTACCTTCTATAATAAGTAGGCTAAGGCAGCAGCGTATAGGCTCTAGTACTTACTCTTAACGTTATTAGTAAGAGGCTAGAAGGGTAAACGCGCTAGCGGCGTTATATATATAAAGGTAGGTAATAGGAGTTCTATTCCTTTAATTATACTATAATATCTACTATACTTATTATGCCTTTCCTGTCTCTTGCTACTATCTCTAATAAGCTAATCCTAGCTTATATCTATAAGCTTCTTACCTATCTAGAGCCCTAGCTACCTCTTATATAGACGTAGTGCCTAGGCTGTCTCCTGCAGTTCGCTAATAAGGCTTGCTGCTAGACTAGCGGAGCTAAGTACCTTACGCGGTACTACGCTAATAAGAGCTTTTATAGCTACTCTAACGTATATTCTAAGTGTTTAGGCTATATTAAGCGTAAGAAGACTTATAAACCTATAAGTAATACTAGAGCTAGAGATGTGCTACTAACTTTCTATATAGGTCCTGCTATAGTTCTGCCGCGCTTTTAATATCCTTACCTAGCTACTTAAGTATGCAGTTAAGAAGAGTACTTAGGCTAAGAAGGCTATATCTAGTTCTTAGGAGCGCGTTTATTAGTACGCCGTAGCGCTAAACGTAGGTATTATTAATAAGCGCGTAGCTTATAAGCGCGAGGTTACCTATATTAGTAGTAAGATAATAGTACGTTAGTAGCGAGCTGCTAAGTATACGTATAACTTTAAGAGATATAAGGTATGCTTATTATCTCTCTTAAGAGCCCTTACTAATTATTATAGTATAGTTTAAGTAGTATTAGGGCTCTTAAGCCTTCTAACTTTATAACTAACGCTATACTAGAGTTATAGTTTACTACGCTCTATAATAATAACGTATAGTAACCTAAGGGCTCGCAGAACTGTAAGAGGCGCTAGTTCTACTTTAGAAGTAAGATTCTAATAGCTCCTCTTAGGAGTGGCAGCACTATGCTAGTTACCCCTAATAAAAGGGGGAATTTACTATAGTCCCTAGGCACTAGGTCTATACTAGGTAGCTAAGCTGCTATAGGCTCCCCCCTTCTATAGCGGTGTACTACTAAAATAATATATATATCTATAAATTATAGCTTATCTAGTTCTCTATAACTTCTTACCTACTTATAATAAGCTTTTAGCGCTTTGCTTTAAGAAGTAATAAATACTAAACTAGGGCTTCTTATATATATTAAGGGGTATACTAGTTTTTGCCTAGAGCTATTATTTCTATATAGATGTAGAAGTATTATTGCGTATAACTTCTACCTAAAACTGTAGTTCTATATTAGCTATAGGCGCCGCGTACGGCATTACTACAGCCTTACTTAGAGTAGCTATAGCCTACTTCTTCGCAGGTCTTCTCTATTATATCTCTAAGCGCTTCTTATAGAAGTTGCGCTTACTTAGGCGAGGTACCTAGTTATCTAGGTATTCCTAGTATTCCTAGAGGACCTTATTATAATAATTAAGATTCTTCTTAACCTCCTAGGTAGCGTCTTCTAACAGCTACCCTAGCTATTTAATAAGGAATTTTTACTAACTATAGGTAACCTTATAGGCGAGAATTACCTCTACCTTGTATTAGTTATTATTAGCGAGTTTAATATCCTAGACTAGGCCTAGTTTAAAGCTACTGCCTTTGCAGGGTTTAATCTATTTCTTAAGTAAAGAAATATAAAAGACAGGATATAGCTAAGCTATAGATAGGGGTAGGTTAAGCCTATACGCTAGCTATTTATGCTGTTCCTTAATAGTAAATAGGCCTAGATACTTTGCGTTTAGCTTCTTGCTTAGCTACTTAGTTTTAATATTAGCAGCTTTTAATAAAACCTGTTTACTAATAGTAAAGTATTTATTAGTTTGCTTAGAATTATACTAGGCTTACTAGTGTTATTAGGCTTATTTTAACGCCTTATAGGTATCTAACTAATCCTCCGCCTACCCCTTTAGATATGCGTCTGCGCGCTAGCGTATTACTAGAGTTATTATAAGTATTTTCTAGAAGTCTAGTAGGGGCTATAGCTAGTAATTATCTAGCATACTATTAAAGCCTTATAACTTAATACTAAACGTAACCTTAATTAGACTCTGCCTGTAAGTAGAGTAAGCTTTAGAGTTATACACGTATTCTACTATAGGTAGTAAGCTATACTAGTTATTCTATTAATAGTTATAGTATATATAGAGGTACGTCTTTAGCTCCTAATTTTAGCGCTCTATTTAGCTATCTATTTATAGATAGAACGCTGTGCTTAGTCTACGCCTTACCTATAGGTAGAAGCATATATTACTTTAGAACTTACTTATAAAGACCGTCCTGCGGTCTATTAGTAAGCTGTTTAGAGGTCCCGCCTTAAGGAACGCTTCCCTATAGAGAAGGTCTGCAAGAGCCTGCGCAGTAATCGTCTTAGTAATAAAAAGGTACTAGATATACTTTAAAAAGCAGTTAATAAGTATAAGTACTAAATTATACTAGTTACCTGCGTAGTCTGTAGACTCTAGCAGGTTAGTAATAAAGTCTAAGAAGAAATCTCTCTATAGCTCTATTAGTAAGGGTATAAACTCTAGCGTTCCCTATAGCTTATGCTACCTTACCTTATTTACTTAGCATAGAACGCAGCTATTAATATAGCTTTTAACGTTCTTAGCTAGACTAGTCTAATAGTACTTCTAGCGAAGAATTGCTATTATCTTCTTAATACTGTAGTATCTGCTAGGGGGATTATTATAGTTTCTAGTAAGAAGAGCTTAATAGAGAGCTTAATCTTAGAAAATCTATACTTTTCTAGCTCTATAAAGAACGCCCTACGGATCTTAGATCTATTAGGGCTTACTCTTAAGGCGCTTCTCTCTATCCTAAAGTATCTAATCTAAGAGTTAGTAATAGGCTATATTACGCTCCTAAATCTTACAGATATAGTTAAGTAAGGGCTTAGACAGATTTAAAATAAAGGCCTCGTCTTCTTATATAGCTGCTTATATAAGATAGTGTAATAAGTAAGTATAAATTACCTAGTAATAAAGGAGTGCCTCTGCGGTGTCTACCTAGTTAGCTCGCTCTCTAGACTTAGGTTCTCTATTAGGTTATTCTATAGATAGGATAAGGATTACTAATAACGCCGTAACGTTAGTAGCTAGCGCTGTGCTAGGGAATTTCTAGTTAGATTTATATGCGCTACCTTTAGTGCCTATACAGGACCTATACAGTTCCTTATTAGTAGGTATAGAATTACGGGCTAACTAACTAACAGCCTAGGCAGTAGTAAACTTCTAGAAAGTTTACATTTAGAGTTTATTCTAGAGAGTAGAGAGTATAATATTTCTTAGTTCTTTTACTTCCCCTGCCTAAAAGCCTTTAGCGTAATTAGGTCTCCTTAAGGAAGCGTTAGCTAGATTAACGCTCTCTAGCTTATATTTAATTTTAAAATTAAAACGTGCTAGCTTCTTAGCCTAGTGTGCTTGCTTAGGTGTAAGCTCCTTTATAGTTATAAAATACTTTAGGTTATTATAGTTAGTTACTACCTAGATTATACTTAGAGTATACTTAAGATAGTGCCGCTAAACCTTAAAGCATTTAATAATAGCGCTTAGCTCTTTATTATAAGTATGCTATTATAGAGACGGACTGCTAAACTTACAGCTCTAAAAAGTAACTAGTTTCTAGTACTTTTCTATCCTCTCTTCGCTACTTTATAGCTAGAGTAAGATTATTACTATAGTAAACTCTAATACGTCTAAGATAATTATAATAGGTTTAGTTAGATTAAAGTGTTATAGCACTAGAGCTTTAGTAAATAGGCTTTTTAATTTAAAGAACGCGTTCCTTACCTCTATTAGCTATAACTACTCCTTATACTAGCGGGTTAGACCTTTCTTTATCTTCTAAGGCTACAGTTTTATTGCCCCCGTCCTAGGTTTTACCTAATTCTTAGGCGGTACCTAAGCGGCAACTATATACTCTAGGAGCAGTCGTATAATCTTTAAGTAATTATAGATAAATTATTAGTAGAAGTTTATAAACCCTATAAAAACTTAAACATCTTAGTACCCTTCTAGCTCTAGCTATTCCTATATAGTTTAGACCTATACTAGATCTATTACTACCCCTTAGGGTGTAACAATGTAGCCTAAGAACTCTACTAATTTTATAAAGAAGGTACATTTTAACGCCTTAGCGTACAGACCCTATTCTAACAGCCTCTCTAAAACTCCGCGTACGTGCCGCTTATAGTCCGCCTTATCTTTAGAGAAGATAAGTATATTATCTAAGTAGACTATATATATACGGTCTACGAGGCCCCTAAGGGCTCTATAGATATATAATTAGAACGACGCAGGGGCATTAGTTAACCTAAAGGGTATAATAAGATACTTAAAGTAACTATAATAAGTTTTAAACGTAGTCTTTTACTTATTTCCCTCCTTAATGCGTAGCCTATAATAGGCGTCGCGCAAATTAAGTTTACTAAAGACTTTAGCTTTAGAAAGCTAGTTAAGCATTTTACTAACTAGTAGGATTAGGTAATAGTTCTTAACTGTTACCTTATTTAGGCCTTAATAGTTAACGCATAGTCGCATTATACTATTAGCCTTTAGAATAAATAGAATTAGAGCTTTAATAGGGAATTTACTATGCCTAATCTAGCCCTTCTCTAGTGTAGAATTAAGGTATTCCTATAGGATATCTAGTTCGCGGTTAGAGAGATTATATATAGGCATATTAGGAGGTATCTTCCCTTCTATTAATTTAATAGCATAGTTATACTCTAAATTCTATTAAATTCTTAATAACCCCTTAGAGTTAAAGATATAAAGTTAGTCCTATAAACACTCTAGGATAAGGGCTTTATCCTTATCTGTTATATAAGACTCGCCTGTAGGCAACCGCATACCTAGTAGGAACTGCTTAAGACTTATACGGTTCCTCTATAGAGAGTCTCGCGCTTAGCTTTTACTATAGCGTAGTAATAAGTAGGTAACCTTAGCTACTATAAGCTAAGGTAGATCCTTTAACTTAGAGTAGCCCTTAACACATTTAGTTATATATTTAAGTATTTAGAATATCTAGTTCTTAAACTAGAGTAGTCTCCTCTTATGCTAGTAAGCAGCGTCTTATTTAATATCTCTACTGTAGAGTGTAGTTATGCAGCCGCTAAACTATTACTAGAAAGCCTTTATCTCTACTATGTCCCCTAGTAGTAGTACTTCCTTAGGCTATAGCCTATAAATCTAGAAGTTCTAAGGGTATAGTATATATGCCTTTTCCTCTAGAGCTATATCTATAAGTAGTTTATTAAGATTAGTAATTTTAATTCTCTTCTTAGCTACATCTTAGGACTACTACTTAAAGGTACTAATACTATACTAGATCTTTAGGTTAGCCTTAGCTAACTAAGAGTATCCTAGGATAAAATTATAATTTTTAAACTAAGTAGCCTAGAAATTAGCAGGTCTAACTGTACGTTAGGTACTAACGCTATTCTTATATATAAGGGTTAGTAAGTGTATAGAGCCTAGCTATAACTAAGTTACGTTAAGGGTATAAGCTCTAGGCTTTATATACTTAACTATTAGGAGGCTTAGTTATATAGTAGTACTCTTCTAGATAAGGTTAAGTTCTATACCTAAATTAAATAGTGCGCAAAGAATAACTAGGACGCTATTAGAACTTAATAGTTATACTTTAACAGCTATCCTAAGACGTAGGCCGCCTATGTCTTATTCTAGTAGCTATATAGTAAGCTCGCCTACTAGAACTTCTCTTTTCTTAAGAGGTTAGCCTTATTATCTCTCCTATGTTATTTCTAATGCGGTTTCCTTACCTTCTTAGGTTATTCCTAGAACGAGAACGCGACGCTCTTAGATCTAGAGGGCGTTATACTAAAAGGCTGTTCTCCTTAGGTCTATAACCCCTTAGAGAATAGCTTCTAATTATACCTTTTTCTATGCTAGCTCTAGTTGCTAGTAGGTACAGCACGCTTGCCCTCTACAGTCTAGCCTTAGCTAGGCTGTTAGTAGTTACCCTTTAGGACTAAGTTAGCTATTTATATAGCTATCTTTACATCCCTAATAGTATATTTAAATATTAACTAATTAGTAATATTTTTAAGCTAGCTAGCTTATTAAACCTCTTATTAGATTAGCTCTAAGTAGTAAAACTAAACAAAAGATACTTTTACTATCTCCCCTTAGGGGCCTCTAAAGGGGTCTATATTAAGTAGTATAAGCTTATTTATAAAGTAATTATAGAAGACGTTAAAAGGGTCTTCTATTTACTATTTAATATTCTAAAACCTAGCGTAGTAACTATACTTTATAAGCACTAGATCTTTAGCTAGGTTCTAGATACGTTACTAGGTTTATACCTAGGTTATAATATAGTTGCTATTAACCTCGTAATCTAGAATATCGCAGTAGGTGTTATATTTAATAAGGGTAATAATCTAATATGTGCGCTAAATTAAATCTTTAGTTATAAAATACACGTTTATAAATTAGTTAACGTTTTTAATCTATTATTTAATTTACTAGATAGAGGGAGGCTTCCTATTATTACTAAGCTTAGGGGCATTCCTTACTTAGAAGAGGCTTTAAATTACCTTATGTTAAGCCTCTGTAGAGGAGCTAGCAGGCTCCTAAGAGCGTACTAACGTTTTAAACTTAGCTATAAAAGTATTATAGATTACTTTAGCTTCTATAATTACTAATTTAGGAGCGTTTTCGCTTTAAAGCTAGGCCTAATTACTAAACAGTTTAAGTTTTAGGCTTTAGACTAATTAGGGTGTAGCTAACCTAGATTCCTATTAGGTAGGTGCTAGGCCTTTTCTATATATAGGTATAGTATTTAAGCCTATAGCGGAGGCCGCAATAAACAGGTATTAGCTTATATATAGGTAGCTACCCTAACGTCGCGAGTGCGAGGGCGCGTTAGGTCCTTACTAGTTCCTAGTAGGGCCTAATTCTTCCCTAGAGGATAATTTAGGCAGTATATTTCTAATAGTACGTAATTATTAATTACTGTTAGTGTTATAAAAGGTTCCTAAGTACGTTGTAAGAACTCTACGATCTTCTAGGTTACATTTTAGTAACTTAATATCGTATTCTTTATTAGGCTGCAGCTTGCGTATAAGGTCTAATATAGGGTCGCGCTATAGCTATTTAGGACCTGCCTAGGTAGTGCCTAGCTCTAGGTTAGGGCCTGCAGTAGCCTAGCGCTTCTTACGCGTTACTTATAAGCTTAACATCGCTTAGTGCAATATTAGGTAAGGTTAATAAAAATAGTATAAAAAACTTTTTATCTAGTCTTCTAACTACTAAATCTAAGGAGAAGTAGAGAAGGATTTAAATTATAAGAGCACTAGCAGCAGGAAGAGGACTAGATAAAAAGTATATAGTATATTAAGAGATTAGACGAATCCTTATAGAGTAAGGGGGTTTAAGGCTAAGACTATATAGGGCTGGTTACGTGCCGGGGCCAAGCTAACAGATACCTGGTAGTTCTAGCCAAAGAGGCATTACAGTAACTATATAGAGTCTTCCTTTATTTTCTTCTATAGGCTTAGATTTCTTTTCTAGGATCCTATATAGTAGAGTATCTCTATCGCGTAGTTATATCTTAAACTCTTTAAGGAAGTCTTATACTACAGGCGTGCCTAGGTAAGGTTCCTTTATATCTAGGTGTGGTATTAGCGCTTACTAGATAGAGTAGTAAGGCTCTTCTTTATTATTAAGTTCTTCTAGATCTTTATATAGTTATTTATCTAAGATGTTAGGTTATTCTATAGTTTCTAGATTAATTCTCTTAATCTTATTAACTACGTCCTATTCCTCTTCTTCCTCTATTTTCTAGTTATCTTTTAATATAATATTTAGCTGTTGCTTAACCTTATTCCTAGAATAGCAGTTCTTTATAAGGTAGCTAGGCTTACTATATTTAAAGCATTTGCGCGTCTCTGCTTCTTAGAACTATAGTCCTATTAGAGGTCCTTTAGAGTTGCGCTAGTATAGCTTATAAAAGCCTAGTCCTTCTACTTCTCTTTTTTCTAAGTTATTATACTAGATTTCTTTTATTAGCTAGTAACTATAATTATTATATTAGTAGCGTTACAGTTAACTACCTAAGGCTTAAGGCTTTATTAGGTAGCTATTAGGTAGCTTTCTAAAGCTTAGGCGCGGCTTCTATTCTTATTAGCGCAGTTCTTAATATAATTTATACTATTTAGCGTTAATTCTAATAAATTCTTTATAAAGATCCTTTAGAGAGGTGATAAGGTTTTCTAAGCGTAGTAGTTCTTTACAGATATTTAGCTTTAAGCCTTACTTATATATAACTATTAAGGGCACTTCTTTCTAGTTAAGCTATACGGCGTATTTTTTAAAGTGTATAGCGTAATTAGTAATAGAATGCGTCTGTTAGAGTTACTATATAGCTTATTTAGTAAGAGGTACTTAGTTAGTAATACTAAAAAGCTGCCTAAGTTCTTTCTTAAAGTTCTTATAGTCTTTAATAATCTAGTTAATAGCGTTACCTTCGCGGTTTTCCTTAGCTAGGTAGCTTAAGAGGTATAGTTAGATCTAGGTAGCTGCCTCGCCTTATAAGTATAATGCTGTAAGGATAACTTTCTCCTTACCCTCTATTTTAGGTTCTAAGATATAAAAGAAGAGTTTAAGTTAAAGAATTTATCTTTTAAGTTTATTACGGTCTCTATAGTATATGTCTAGCTTAGCTACCTTATTCTTAGGGTTAGTAACTATAGTAATACCTTTAAAGTTGCTTATATTAAGGGTGTTTAATATGTTACGTTCCTATAGGGTAGATAGTCCTATAAGGGTAAGTTAGTTCTTAGGCAGGAGCGATAATAGAAAGAAGGTTATTAATTACGTAAGTAAGTAACGAGGTAGTTAGTATTAAAGTTATAAAACTATTAAATTAACTATACTTAATAGAATCTAAATAATAGATTGTTAACTAAGTTAAATACTAGGAACTATAGGGTTCCTGCTGTTTCTATATATAGTAATGCTATCCCTTTAAAGTACTACTATCTTAAAAGCACGAGATAGTTAGCTATCTAAGAATAGCTAACTATCCCTCGCTTAGCGAGATGTTATAGCTTGGCGGGATAGTGTTATTACCTAATCTTAGTTATAGTATTACAGCGTTGCCTTGCATTATCGCTGTTATTCTATCCTTTTCGCCCTTTGTTTCACATTCTTAGATCTTAACATATATATATACTAAGAGTAGGGAAAATAGGCGTATTTTCTACGCGATATTAGTTTATCTATTACTCTTAGAGTAAAAAGTTGTAGAGAGTTAGGCTTAAACCTTTAGTTATTTATATAGTTTATTATAGAAGGTAAAGATAAACTGTATTTCTTAATTAGATACTATAGTATTAGATAGGCTATAATAGACCTATACGTATTAGAGAAACGGTTCTACTATCGCGAGGGCCGTTATTAACGCGTAAGAGATTATATATTAGTACTTTAATAGTCTATTAACTACTACTATAATATTTATACAGCCTTTAGATTTAGGTAAGTTAATAATAAAGTTAATAGAGATGTCTTGCTATCGCCGTTTAGGTATAGGCAATAGTTTTAATAAGATATAGTACTTCTTATAGAATGCCTTTACTTTATAATAGATATAGTAGTAGGTAATAAATTATTAGATAGTGTTAAATATACGCGGCTAGTAATACTTACGCTAAAGAATATTAAGAGTCTTCCTTTTACTAGGATAGCTACTAATAGAAGACTTATATATAAGTTAGAGTAACTTAATTCTTAGTTTATTAAAGTAAGAAATTACTAATTAGTCTTAGTAGTATAATCTGCTATTTTAGTCTTTATACTTGCTTAGAGTAACTAGTTTAGACTATTAGGCGCCTTCTTAGAGTAACTTTAGCGTGTCTTAAATAAACCTATTATTAGTATATTTATTATTAATAATATTTATTATTAAGTAATCTGTCTTAGTTAGATTTATTATTAGGGCTCTTAGGGATATTATCCTAGAAAGCCCTAAAGGCTTAAAGAATAGTTTAGGCCTTTAAATGTATCTAGTTTCTAGCTTATTAGGCTTTATCTTACGCAGAGACGTTTTAAGAGCATTTTATTAGAGTATTAGGCTTCTCTTCTTTCTTCCTAAAATAATAGGTTATTATAAAGTTAAATTAGGAGAGGTATTTAGACTATTAGGCTTATTAGTAGCTTAGCTACTTTATTATTATAAAGTACTATAGGTTCTTATAATTACTTAGTACTTTAATTAGAAAGGCGGCTCCTTTAAGTTTAGGTCTCTATTACTTAAAGCATTAGATAATTATAAGTAATTCTTTATTATAGATCTTATAGTTACCCTTAGTAAAGCTTATACACTTTAAGAAGTATATAATAGGCTAGGTTACACCTTTAGCGTTAGTCTAAGATAGAACACCTACTATAATATAGTTAGAGGCGTCTACTTTTATAATTATTAAAAGTTCTAGGTTAAAGTATTAGAGAATAGAAGCCTTAGTAAATACTTTCTTTAGTACGTTAAAAGCTTCCTAATAGATTAGGTTAAACTAGAATTAGGCGTTCTTCTTTATAAGACCTATAAGTAGGCTTATAAGATTAGAGAAGTTATTAATTAATTATTAATAAAAGTTAGTAAACCTAATAAAGGTTTATATATTCTTTACGTTCTTTAGATACTCCTACTCTATAATTATTCTAACTTTATTTAGGTCTATCTAAATTCCTTTAGTAGAGATTATATACTCTAGGTACGTAACATTAGTCTTATAGAATTTATATTTATCTATATTAAGTTATAGGCTAACTTCTTCTAGCGCCTTAAGTACTAGTTAGACGTACGTCTTATATTTAGCTAGAAAATTACTATAGACTAGTATATTATTAATATAGGCTATATAGAAGATATTAAGGTATAGTTAGAGTACGTTATTTATAAAATACTAAAATATACTTAGGGTATTAGCTAAGCTAAACGGCATTACTAGGTATTTAAATAGACTATATTAGGTTTAGAAGGTAGTTAACTATTTATCTTCTTTAGCTATCTATAGCTTATTAAAGGTAGTAATAATATTAAACTTTATATAGAACCTAGCTTTATTAAACTAACTTAGGGTTTCCTATAGTAAGGGGATTAGATACTAGTTCTTAATTATTAAGGCGTTAAGCGCTTAGTAACTAATATAAAAGCGCAGACCTCTACCTAGCTTCTTTATAAAGATAACTAGGAAGGCGATAGGTAACAAGCTAGCTTAAATAAATTCTTTTAATAGGTAATTATTATAATACTTTTATAGTACCTTTAGTTTATTCTAAGATATACTATATAGGAGTCTATATCTAAGGTGTTTACTAGGTATTAGTTTAACCTTATAGTTATATAATTATCTCTTAGGCAGTTTATTAGCGTTCTTTTAGAAGAATACATATAATAGGTTATAGTACTTATAGGGTACCTATATCTCTAGATTAGTATACTTTCTTTCTTCTAAGGCCTTATCTATATTAGCTATAGAGATAGTAAAGATCTTATAGTTTAGTTATTAGGATAGAGTTATTAAGAGTGCTGCTCTAATATAGTAGATATTTAGTTCTTTATTATTAGTACTAGGTAACTATTAGGTATCCTTATATAAGAGGTTTAGAGATAACTTCCTCTAAACTCCTATTAGTCTCTTACTTATAGATGTTTAGGTGCCTATAGTAATAAGCTCTTAGATTCTAGTTTTATATTAGTAGTAGCGCAGGCACCTAGCCTAGCATTATAAGAAGTTAAACTTTAGAACTTAGTTCTAGTAATTAAAGGCAACCTTATATTAGTATAACTAAGGTTAACCTAGTATTAGTTACGTATAGCTTTAACTACTTCTATAGCTATAGTAGGTAATTATAGTAGAGGTTATATATAAAATAAAACCTTCTTTAAGTTATTTTCTATTAAATTTAGTTAGGTGCAGTGTCTAGGTAAGTAGTTTTAGTTAGAGATTTAATTAGCGCGCTAGATCTTAATTTATATATCCTATACTATTAGCTTTTAAGTTTATAAGAGCTTAGACTGTAGTAGTAAGTCTATCCTATCTTAATAAGATAGATATATTAATTTAATACTTCTAATCCTCTGTTAGGGAGGCAGTCTAAAGGTTAGTAAAGATTAAATATAATATAGGTTCTAGAAAGTAACTTAACTCTAGAATAAGCCTTTTTATAAGTTCCTATAGCTATAGCTATAGTAGGAACATTAGAAAGGGCTATAGGGTAATGTATTTAAGCTAGAACTCTTTTAATAATAAGTTAGAGGAGTAGTAGAGCGGGAAGAGGTAAAAACGCTATTACTTTAGGTATAAAAAAGAGGAACTAAATAGTTATAGAAGTTATAGCTATATTTACTATACTTAAAATATAGTCTCTTCTCTTTATAGTATTTACACTTCTTTAATCTAGCAGGTGTATAGCTTAAGTCTAATTTTATTATATTAGGGCTCTTATAAGGGGGTAAGGAGCGTTAGAAGGTAGTTAGAGCAAAGCAGTAGGCTAAAAGGTACCTTAGATTATTATTATATAGGGTAATTAGGTTAGTATAATTATTTAGGAATAAGAGGATTAGAATACTAACTATTACTTAGTAAAAGTTATCTAATAGGAAATAGCAGAGATAGTTAATCTAGGCGCCCTTATTTAAGTTTATATTAGTAATTAGGCGGCGGAAGTTAGTAAAGTAGAAAAAGAAACTCTTATTCTCTTACTTTAGGTTATCTAGTGTTACGTTCCTATAAGGTAGCTAGTCCTATAAGGGTAAGTTAGTTCTTAGGCAGGAGCGATAATAGGGAGGAGGTTGTTAATCACGTAAGTAAGTAATAGGGTAGTTAGTATTAAAGTTATAAAACTATTAAATTAACAATGCTTAATAGAATCTAAACAATAGATTATTAACTAAGTTAAATACTAGGAACTACGGGGGTTCCTGCTGTTCCTATATATATATAGCTCTAGTGTTAATAGTTAGTTATAGGGCTATTAATAGTTGCGATAGTTTCTACTAAAGCTATTAATAGTCCTTAGCGCGGCTATTAATCACGTAATATAATAATAGTTAGTGTTTATGTTTTAGTACCCCTCGTTAGTGCCTAGGTACGTAACTAATTATTATTCTTATTACTTGTTTAACCCACTGGTTGTAACATCTAGTTAGCCTTAGGTAGTTAATTTATAGTTTAGGTTATTATAGGTAGCCTAAAGGAACCTAATAAGTTATTCTATAGTATAAATTTCCTTCTCTATTTATAGGTTAATAAAGGTAGTAGAGTTACGTTTAAGTTAGAAGTAAGCGTAAATTAGTCGTACTTCTTTATTAGAAAATTAGTTAGAGTTTCCTTTAAGCTTATATTAGAGCTTAGTTAGGAAGGGTAGTAGGTTCTTTTTCTTTTCTATAAATAGTAGTAAGTTAGAGACCTTCTTAGATTAAATATTTAGGGTAGCTTAAGTTATTAGTAGCGTCTACGAAAAGAGAGATAAGCTAGTTCTAGACTTTTAGATAGTTATAGACGCTAGTTAAACCTTAGCCTTTACTACAGCTTTAGGTAGGAAAGAGGCTAAATATTCTTTAAATTCTTATTAGATAGTAGCTATATTATTATAGTGTTAGGCCTCTTACTAGAAAAGAGTCTGCTATAACGCTTTATTACTAGCCTTAATTACCTTACTACTAGCTTAGATAGACGCTAGTTTAGCAAGAATCTATTATATTAGATCCGCGTTAGTCGCTATAATAGCTAAGAAGAAGGAAAGATATAACGTAGAATGTAATAAGTAGGCCTTTAGTTTTTATAGCGAAGACTAATTAATTACTACATATAATATCTAGGTAGATATAAGACGTTATATATAGAATAGAAATAGTAAAATAGGTATAAAGTAGAAATACTTAGAGGGGTAGTCTGTACTTCTAGTACGCGAACTAACTACTAGTTAAAGTAAAGTTTAGAGAATAGTTCTAGGCGTACTAATAATAGTATAAATAGAACTTAGTAGTGTTAGAGAATATAGGGAGGATACTATAACAGCTATATAGTAGTGTTCTTAGAAATTAATAGTTATTATAAATAGTTATATTACTAATAAATATCGCGTAGAACAGCGTAAAGACTAGGAATTAGAATAACTAAGCTCTAAGCTAGCTTAAAGCTTAGGAATACTCTAGCGTAGAGCTTCCTAGCTCTAATCTAGAGCTTAGAAATACTATTTTCTAAGCTTTCTAATATATATAGAGAGCGCTTTAGCTAATACTATAAGATAGTAGTCTATTAATAGATTATCTAAATACTATCTACTAAGCTTCTTTATCCTTTATAGTTATAAGCCTAGCGCTTTAAGAATTTAGGTAGATTCTTCCTACGTAATTAATAAGCTAGCTAATAGCGTTTATACGCTTCTCTCTTAGATCTTTTTTCTATATGCGCTGCATGCATCTATAACTATAGCAGACGCTCTGCCTCTAGAACTATACTAGCTTAGAGATAGCACTACCTAGCCTCTCTAGTATATATAACTCTAGTTCTATACTATTAATAAAGCCTATACTATTAGATTAATCCTAATGCTTCTAAAGTCTCTAATTACTATTTTACTACGTCTATGCTCCTAATACTTATATCTAGAGAAGTATTAAGGTATCCTCCCTAGATCCCCTAACACTGCTAAGTCCTGTTTATACTATTATTAGTACGCCTAGAACTATTCTCTAAACTTTACTCTAACTAGCAGTTAGTTTGCGCACTAGAAGCATAGACTACCCCCCTAAGTATTTCTACTTCGCACCTATTTCGCTATTTCTATTCTATATACAACGTCTTATATTACCTAGATATTACACGCGGTAATTAATTAGTCTTTACTATAAGAACTAAAGGCCTACTTATTACGTTCTTATAATATTACGTTATATCTTAACTCTAAGCTATTATAGCTACTAACGTAAACCTAATATAATAGATTCTTACTAAACTAGCGTCTATCTAAGCTAGTAGTAAGATAATTAAGGCTAGTAATAAAGTATTATAGTAGACTCTTACCTAGTAAGAGGCCTAATACTATAATAATATAGCTGCCCTCTAATAAGAATTTAAAGAACGTTTAGCTGCTATTAAATAGTTAGCCTCTTCTCTACCTAAAGCTATAGTAGAGGCTAAGGTTTAACTAGCGCCTATAACTACCTAAAAGTCTAGAACTAGCTTATCTCTCTTCTAATAGACGCCCCTAATAACCTAAGCTACTCTAAATATCTAATCTAAGAAGCTCCCTAACCTACTATTATTTATAGGAAGGAAAAAGGACCTACTACTCTTTTTAACTAAGCTCTAATATAAGCCTAAAGGAAACTCTAACTAATTCCCTAATAAAGAAGCGTAATTAATTTACGCTTACTTCTAACTTAAATAAGACCCTACTACTCTTATTAACTTATTAATAGAAAAGAATATTTATACTATAGAATAACTTATTAGGTTTCTTTAGGCTACTTATAGTAACCTAAACTACAAACTAACTACCTAGAGCTAACTAGATAACTTAAAGTAAGAGAATAAGAGTTTTCTCTCTTACTTTACTAACTTCTAACACCTAATTACTAATATAAACCTAAATAAGGGCGCCTAGCTTAACTAGCTTTACTATTCTCTGTTAGATAACCTTTACTAAGTAATAGTTAGTATTCTAATCTCCTCGTCCCTAAATAACTATACTAATCTAATTACCTTATATAATAATAATATAAGGTACCTCTTAGCCTGCCGCTTTACTCTAACTACCTCTTAACGCTCCTTACCCCCTTATAGGAATTCTAATATAATAGAAATAGACTTAAGCTATATATCTGCTAGATTAAAGGAGCGTAAGTACTATAGAAAGAAAGAACTATACTTTAAGTATAGTAAATATAGCTATATCTCTTATAACTATTCTATTTTTCTTCTTTATACCTAAAATAATAGTATTCCTACCTGTGCCTGCTCCGCTAGTCCTTTAACTTATTAGTAAAGAAGTTCTAGCCTAACTACCTTACTTTATAGCCCTTTTTAATAATCCTGCTAAAGCCGTAGCTATAGGAGTTCGCGAAAAGGCTTATCCTAGAGTTAGGTTACTTCTTAGGACCTATATTATATTAGATCTCTACTAACCTTTAAACTACCTCCCTAACTAAGAATTAGAAGTATTAAATTAATATACCTATCTTATTAAAATAGGGTAGACTTATTACTATAGTTTAAGCCTTTATTAACTTAGAAGCTAATAGTATTAGATATATAAATTAAGATCTAGCGCGCTAATTAAATCTCTAAATAAAACTGCTTACCTAGACACTGCACCTAACTAAATTTAATAAAAAATAACTTAAAAGAGGTTCTATTTTATATACGACCTCTACTATAATTACCTACTATAGTTATAAGGAGTAATTAGAGCTATACGTAACTAATATAAAAAGATATAAGCTAATACTAGGCTAACCTTAGTTATATTAATATAAGGTTGCCTTTAATTACTAGAACTAAGTCCTAAAGTTTAACTCCTTTTAATGCTAGGCTAGGTGCCTGCGCTAACACTAATATAAAACTAGAACCTAAGAGCTTATTACTATAGGCACCTAGACATCTATAGGCAAGAGACTAATAGAAGTTTAAAGAAAGTTATCCCTAAAACCCTTATATAAGGATACTTAACGGTTGCCTAGTACTAATAATAGAGAACTAGATATCTGCTATATTAAAGTAGTACCCCTAATAATCCTATTCTAATAATTAAACTATAAGATCTTTGCTGCCTTTATAGCTAACATAGATAAAGCCTTAGAAGAAAGAAAGTATACTAACCTAGTAATAAAGGTACCCTATAAGTACTATAACCTATTATATATATTCTCTTAAAAGAAAGCTAATAAACTGCCTAAGAGATAATTATATAACTATAAGATTAAACTAATGCCTAGTAAACACTCTAGATACAGACCTCTATATAGTATATCTTAGAATAAACTAAAGGTGCTACAGAAGTATCTTAATAATTACCTATTAAAAGAATTTATCTAAACTAGCTTATTACCTATCACCTTCCTAGTTATCTTTATAAAGAAGCTAAGTAAAGGTCTACGCTTCTACGTTAATTACTAAGCGCTTAACGCCCTAATAATTAAGAACTAGTACCTAATCCCTTTACTATAGGAAACCCTAAGTTACTTAAGTAAGGCTAGGTTCTATATAAAGTTTAATATTATTACTACCTTTAATAAGCTATAGATAGCTAAAGGAGATAAATAGTTAACTACCTTCTAAACCTAATATAGTCTGTTTAAATACCTAGTAATGCTGTTTAGCTTAGCTAATGCCCTAAGTACGTTCTAGTATTTTATAAATAACATTGTTACGTCCCTACGGGGTAGCTAATCCTATAAGGGTAAGTTGGTTCTTAGGCAGGAGCGACGACAGGGAGGAGGCTGTTAATTACGTAAGTAAGTAACGGGATAGTTAGTATTAAAGTTATAAAACTGTTAAATTAATAATACTTAGTAGAATCTAAATAATAAATTATTAACTAAGTTAAACACTAGGAACTATAAGGGTTCCTGCTGTTCCTATATACTTGTAGTTCTAGTATTAATAGTTAGTTGCGGGACTATTAATAGTTACGATAGTTCCTACTAAAGCTATCGCTAGTCCTTAGCGCGGCTATTAGTTACGTAATACGATAATAATTAGTATTTATATCTTAGTACCTTCTATTAGCGTCTAGGTACGTGACTAATTATTATTTCTGTCGCTTATTTAACCTACTAGTTGTAACATTATCCCTCCCCTTTATGCGATCGTTCTTAATTACCTAATATCTTATAGGGTTAGTTTATAAGCGGTTTGCCCTACCTGCCTTATAAGTATCCCGCGGTTATTATATCTTTTAGTTCTTATAAACGTTAACTCTATCTCTTTTATAAAATCCTTGCTGCTAACACTATTACTAACGTTCCTTATAATAGGTGTTTTCTAAAAACTTAAGTTGCTATATTATGCTAAATTCTTGTTTAAAGTGTGCTAAGTGTGTTCGCGCGGGAAGGCCGTGCATTAACATATTCTAGTTATTACTTAATTAAACTAGAGAGGAATATTAAGCGAAGGTGAATGCAGATAAGAAGCTATTAGCGGAGGTAATATCCTAGTTATTACAGAATAAGAAGATTCTAGCGCAGGCTAAGAAGCGTGCTGCGAAGAAGGCCGTGTGCCTTATATTAGAGCTTAAGGCTAAGGGTAAGATAGTAAACGCTAAGGTAGACTATCTAGCTACTTCTATTAGTGTAGAGTTTTCGCTAATAATATAGTCTACTTTATTAGCTTTAAATAACGCGGTGGCGGGCTACAACGTTATAGATACTAGTTTATTCTTAGAACCTTCCTAGGGTGCGTTACTCTCGTCTGCTCTTATCCTAGTTTTATAGCTACGTTTATCTAGTATAGTAGTAGGCGTTAAACCTTAGTCTTACTTCTTTAAGTAGTTACTAATAGTTTTATAGGTTAGCTTTAGGTTCTTATATATTTTCTAACTTAGGATAGCCTTTCTATTTTACTAGCTATTCCTAGTAGAAGTCGCTATCCTAGAAGTCTTATTAGTCTACTTTGCGGTACCCGCGTAGTGCTTTAACTTTATACTTATTATCTTCGTCCTTCTAATAGTAAAACGTTGTTTATAATAGTGTCCTAGGGTCTGCTAGTTCTAGGGTAGATACGTAGAATACTAGGTAAACCTTCGCATTACTTAGGAGTTAGAGTTTGTAATTTACTAGGCTAATTTATTTAAGAACTAAAAACAGTCTAACTTTTATATAGTCTAATCCTTTACTTAGTTATATTATGCGAAGATTTTTTGTAAGCAGATATGCTCTATCCCCCTTCTTTAGCTAAGGTGCCGTTTTTCGTTTTTAGTTATTATATTTAATACTTTTTTATTATGCCTTTTATATGTTCTTCTTTATTTCTTTATGTACTTTATATATGTCCTTAGCGTTATTAACCGCTGTTTTAGTTTATACTTTTATTAGTAAGGTTCTTTTAAAGAGATATAGATATCTTCCGTAGTTTACATAGAACAGTGTTCGTCCTATTACTTCTAATTTCTTATTATTATATGCTAATTAAGCTATTAGTAGTAGTAATACCTAATTATTTTACAGTTTATTACTATATATCTTTAAATAGGTTTTTATAGTTCTATTTATTTATTTAGTTTATCTATCTGTCTGTAAATAATAGGCCGTTAATAGTTTTCGTTTTATTCTAATAATTGCTATTAATGTCGTCTAATAGTTAGATATAAACAGCTTATCTTAATTGCTAATAATTATTCTTAGTATTTCGTAGTGCCTAACTAATTAGTCTAGGATTACGAATCTAAGTTATCTTACTATATAAGTATTATAGAATAGAATTATTTCTGCGTACTTCGTAAATTAATTAACAATTACTAGTATCGCATTATATAATGTGTTAGTTACTAGGTTCTTAGAACTTAGTAGTCTAGTAATAAAGTCTATAGAGATATTAGTCTAGGGTTCTTCTAGAATCTAGATAGCTTGCATTTCTCCGTATAGTGCGTAAGCGCTGTGTTTATTCTTTTAGCAGTCTGCGCATTTTTAAATATAGTCTATAACCTTTTGCTTTATTTCTTTAAACTAGTAGTTACGCTAGATAAGTTCTATAGTTCTTATAATGCTAGGGTGTCCGTATATTAGGTTGTTATAATGTTATCTAATAACTTATTCTTATTATTCTTTAGGTACTTCTTATCCTATTATAAGGAGCGCATTAAGTTCTTATAATAGGCTAAGTAATCTATCTTTGTTCTGTACTAGGATAGCGGCGCGTGCGATTGTTTTATCTCTAGCTAAGTTACTTTATTAGCTTAGTGCATCTACGCGTTCGTTTTCCTTTCTAGGTATATATATAATCCTAAACTTATACTGTTTAAGTACTTTAGACTATCTTGCTTATCTTAGCGTAAGATCTTTTATTATTATAAACCTTAGAAGGTTCTTATAATTAGTAAAGATAGTAAGCTTAGAACAGCTATATGCGTAGATTTGCTAGTGTTTAAGTGCTTTAATAATTATAAACAGTTCTTTATTATAGATGTTATATTATGTTTCCGCATCTATAAGCTTCCTTAAATAGTAAGCTATTAGGTGCTATTTTCTATTTCTTTTTTATTTCGCGTAAGCTTTAAGCGCTTAGTTGCTTGCGTCTGTCTTAATCTGTAGTAGCTTATTACTTTAAAAGTTAATAAGTACTAGTAGCGTAATGCATGCTATTTATAGGAGCTAAAAGGCTTTTTCCTATTCGTCTCCCTATGCGAATGGTACATTTTTCTTTGTAAGTTCTGTTAGAGGTGTAGTAACTGCTGCGTATTTTTTAATAAACTGCTAATTAAATCCGCAGAATCCTAAGAACTCTTAGATATGCTTTACTAT
>MU005581.1:1161628-1174231 GCA_010405425.1 Lentithecium fluviatile CBS 122367
TATAATAGTAGAACTATTCCTCTAATACGTATAAGTCTATTATAGCCTACCTAATACTATAGTATCTAATTAAGAAATATAGTTTATCTCTACCTTCTATAATAAACTATGTAAATAACTAAAGGTTTAAGCCTAACTCTCTACTACTTTCTACCCTAAGAGTAATAGATAAACTAAGAACGCGAATACTATAATAGAATAAGTCCTCTAAGTATTTATAAACTACTAATAAGATAACTAGGTATAATAGGGTCTAATAGCATAGTTTAAAGCTAATAATATAACCTCTAAATCTATATAAGTTTCTCTATTCCTTATAAACTATAGATAATACCCTTAAATAAGTTTTAAACCCCTAATAAACATAGTTCGCCTAGCCTATTAGGCACTATAAGTAGCTAACGTAAATAAGATAATTAAGAAGATACGCGATATAATTAAGTTTATACGCGAAGAGTTATTATAGGCGTAAGCTATATAGTAAGAATACGTAAACTAGACGTAAATACCTACCCTAACGTATAAAGTAGGCGACTAAGTATAGCTTAACGCCTAAAATATCTAAACTAACTAATAGTTAAAGAAGCTAAACTAAAAGAACCTTAGCCTATTTCTAGTAGCTAAAGTAAACTTATTCTACGCTTATTAACTAAACCTACCTAGTAGTATAAAGATATATCTAGTATTTTATATCTCTCTAATCTAACTAGCCGCGCCTAAATCTAATTACCTACCTAGCTAGCAGAACCCACCCTCTAAACCTATTATAATTAATAATAAACTAGAGTTTATTATTAAGAGCGTTAAGAGAATCCGCTATAATAAGAGAAAATAAACCTAGGAATATCTAACCTAATAGACTAGCTATAATAAATTATTATAGAAGCTAGCTAAGTTTCTAGAATAGACTAAAGTAGTTAAGTAATTCTATACTTAATACCTAAACAAACTAGTACCTAGTAGCCTAGCAACCTAACGCCTAATTTAAAAAGAGAATAGGAGAGAGGTACTATTACAGTATCCTTCCTAGATCCTCTAACACTGCTAAGTTCTATTTATACTATTATTAGTACGCCTAGAACTATTCTCTAAACTTTACCCTAACTAGCAGTTAGTCTGCGTACTAGAAGCACAGACTACCCCCCTAAGTATTTCTGCTTCGTACCTATTTCGCTATGTCTGTTCTATACACAACGTCTTATATTACCTAGATATCGCACGCGGTAATTAATTAGTCTTTACTATAAGAACTAAAGGCCTACTCGTTGCGTCCTCGTAATAAGAAGATATAAAATACTAGCGCGAGCTTAGTAAGTATAGAGCGCTTATAAGTAGCTAGGCCTTCTAAGCATTGCGTATATAATTACTATAAAACTAGATAAACGCTACTATCTTACTAGAGCTTATAGGGCTAGCAATAATAAACCTTATTTTAGAAAAATAATTAACTCTCTAAGCTCTAGTCTAAGCCATAAGAGCAGACCTAGCGCTTATAGACGTAGCTTACTTAATATAGTATAAGCAGAGTATAAAGCTTATCTAGAGAGTGTAAAGTATAGTACTATAACGCCTAAAGCGTAGTATTAATAATAGCACTACCTATATCTATAAGTAAGGATATATAAGATCTATAAGATAGATAGAATACTTACTACGTAAAACTTCCTAGATACTCTAGCTTCTAGGCTTACTCTAGATTAGACGCGTAGTATGTACTAAATAATTATCTAAGATAGTATACTAGAAAAAGAGACTCTAACTCTAGAGTTAATTAGTAAGATCTTCTTAGCTATATTATAAAAGTACGTGCTCTACGCTACTAATACAGCTTCTAGAATCTTTACAACGCTAGTAGAATAATCTAATATATAAAATAGAAGCTTAAACGCGCAGAGTAGAAAGTTCTACCTTTATTTATATTAAGAGTATTATAAAATATATTACTAGATACTAAATAATTAATATATAATTATAGCAGCGCTAAAGAGCAGATTTATTTTAGAGAAGAAACGTTAAGAGATTCTTATATAGCTTATAACCCTCTAGTTTAAAGATATATATATAGCGCCTATAGAAGATAGTTTTTTAATCCTAGAGCTAGATAATAATAAGCTTATTAAAGAATTAATATAGCTAGAGTTTCTAGAGAGGATAAAACCGCGATTATTAATTTACAGATTGTTATAAACGTAGAAATCTACTTAACTATAGACTTTAATACTTATGTACTCTTCTAAAGTATAATATAGATAATAGAGCTATAAGGTACTTAGTAAATACGCTAGACCTACTTAAACCTAGATTATTTAAGAAGGCTTAGGGCGTATAGTGCGTAGAAGCAGGTACTTAGTCCTTTCTAATCTTAAGAGTAGGAATAAGAAAGCTTAAAGGAATCCTTAATAGAAGAGAAAAGGCTATAGAAGATCTAACACTTAATAATATTATTATAGTAGAAGGATTTTATATTAGTATTATCTTAGAAGCTCTACTTAGATATAAGAGTGTCTAGTACCTTAGGTTAGACTACTTACTACGCGTTAGAGATATTAATAAGAGTAGAGTACTAGTAATTTTATAGCGCGAGTATAACCTTATATTTATTAAATATAAGTCTTTATTCTTTTATTTAACTATTAGAAGTATAGTTCTAGGTTATAGCTTATAGCGCTCGCATCTATAAAGTAACTCTAAATATCTCTAGTATATAAGATTACGCTATCTTAGCCTAAGAGCTCTATAGGAGCTTAAAATAAAAGTAAGGAACGTTTGCATTAACAGCACCCTACGCGTTAAGTATAAGCACTACGCAGTTACACATGCTCTCTAAATAATATTAAAAAGAAAGCGCGAATAATTATCTTAACCTATTATAGTATCCTCCCTCGATTTTCTAACACTGCTAAGTCCTATTCGTACTATTATTAGTACGCCTAGAACTATTCTCTAAACTTTACTCTAACTAGTAGTTAGTCCTCGCACTAGAAGTATAGACTACTTCTCTAAGTATTTCTGCTTTATACCTATTTTACTATTTCTATTCTGTATACAACGTCTTATATCTACCTAGATATTGCACGTAGTAATTAATTAGTCTTCGCTGTAAGAACTAAAGGCCTACTCGTTGCGTTCTTGTAATAATAGGTGTAATTAGTATAAGCTGCGTTCTAGTACCATGCTTATAATAGTAGAATAGAAAGATAAGGATTTATATTTAGAGAATATAAGATTATGCTTACGCTATAGAGTAGCAAGTATAGTGCTTATATTTATACTTCTAACGCAGAGAGAGTAGTCTAATCCTAAGTACTATACTCTCTTATTCCTTAGAAGAGCTTCTAAGATAATATTAAGATAATACCCCTCTACTATAACTAAGATTATTTTAACCACTTCCTCCCTACACTAAAACTACTCTAACGCCTTACTAACAAGGTCCTGGCCAGTGCGGGTCGGCCGTCCTCCCTGCTAGCGCTATGAAGGTGTTCGCCTGCCTCTGAAGAGGCTTAAGTGGCAAACCTTTAATGTGTGCTTCTACTAACCGTTTTTGTCACCTTGATGTTGCTCGAAGTTTCTCTGCGAAAAATTAGCGCTTCACATTCACGTTGATCCCTAGTTCCTTCTACTCTGTATGAATTTCAGGTAGTGCAAAAAAAAATTGAAAAGGGGTGGATAGCGGGCTCGTCGCGATCGCAGTCGCGGAGGCAAGGTAGCTAATTGCGCGGAGCTGCAGAGGTGCAGGTGGGGCGCGCGGCGGTCGTGGCGGTTGCGTTCTTAGCAAGAAACGTAGGAATCTGTGCCTGCAGGTACCTGCATTTCACTTACTGCATCTCGGTGACCTGTATTAACCTGTATCTCAGCAACCTGCATCTCAGTAGCCTACATGTCGACAATTTACATCTCAGCAACCAGCAACCAGCATCTTAGTAACCAACACCAGCGATCTGCCCTCCCGTCTTAGCCGTACCCCACGCTACACCACACACGTAAGCTGACAGCAATTAATCCAATCATAGTGCAGTTTGTAGCGCCAACCCGCAGCCCACCTAACGCGTGACGTGTCAAATAGGCATAAAAACAGCCGAAAATGTTCGCACAGGAAACGGCGAGTCGAGCAGGAAAGCCAGTATTCAGCGCCCTATGGTCGTATGTGGAAGCAATAATTATGTTTCCAAAATATAACGTCTTGATTTATGCATCGATTGTCCCGCCTTATCTTGATTAAGCGGTAAGCGTTGGTGATTCTTCCATGGGCCTTGCGATCAGTTTACCATGGTTGCTATCATATTGGCACTCTGGTTGGCTAGCAATAGGTGGGCAGAATTGCGCTCATCATGAACTACGTTCCCTCTGCGGCTTTTCTCTACTCTTCATGCTCTCGCATTCGAAACGTTTTCCTCTTACTCCAGTCTTCTGCATGAAGCTTCTAGCCGTCTTACTGAGAGCGAATTGTTAGATTCAGCAGACGGTTAAGGTGATTGTCTCTAGCACGCGAGATAAAGGCGCCTAATTCACAATAGTGCTTATGCCATTTACGCAGTTCAGAAAACACGCTACTAAAGATGTGTTAAACTCTTTCGTGACTATGAGTTAGCATCGATCCCACTCTCTCTTATGCTACCTATATTCTCTCACTGGTCATATCTAGCTTACCAGTATATCAATCCCTACTGTACCTGCAGCGCTTTAACTGAATATTTTGTTCGCCTAGAGCCACGAAACGGAATTTTTCGCGGCTAGAGATTTTCTGGCAAAAGAGATAGGCGCATACTAATCTCCTTACACCTCTAAGTCAAGCTTCGTTCCTGTCTTCTGCCCGTTGCGGTGTCGCGGAGTCTTTCTGTTTTGCGCAACCCTGCCCCTTCAAATTCGTAGGGTCTTTGACCATACAGATAGCGGAGTAAGAACAGGATATGATGATAAGCCTAGCTCGCTGGTTTAAATTTGGAAACTTGAGCTCGTTCGGAACGGGCTGCCTAGCGCAAGACACGAGCACAAGGCACTGGCTCGGATGGAGTTCATGACGGACATCGATCGTAGAGGTAGTGTTGAAGAAGACACGTGGAATGATTGAATAGCATTCATAAGTGGTCTTTTCTGTGGATAGAATTGTTTTTAGATCGCTATGAGGCTAATTATTCCTACTGTGTTGATGGATGACTTCCATTTCTCTGCCCGGTTGCACCGCGATTAACCCTCTGAAACCTTCACCGCTCATTGAAGTGTATGTATCCAAAATGATCATGACGCGGAGCTGTTTTTCGATTCGAACAGGCGTCAGAAGTGACGGACAGTAGTCGGTTTTGACCTCCGACACTGCCTCCATCTTTCATATTACCATCGCTATCCATACACTGATGATCATTGAGATCTCCGCGAAAGCTCCAATCCTCCATATCACTACCGCAATAGATGCAGTTCGCCATTCTTATCACTTCCACCACAATTTACGGAAACCAAAGAGGTTCTTTCGCGTTTATGGAACCTGACAGAAATTTCGGGTTTGCTTTTTTGGACTCAGGCGACAAGGTAGGCGTTCGATTTTGGTCGACTGCTGCATGAAACGCAATAAATGAGCGGATTGGTCGAAGTTTCGAAGAATGTTGACTTACTGACCTGTAGTGAAACTGCTACAGCACCGTTTATTAGAAGCAGTTAATGGAGGGCGCAGAGTTCAAATATGGTGCACAAGTATCATTGAACCATGGCGACCTTGATTCAAGGATCAACGCCACCAGAAGCAGTCTGTGCTTGAAATAGAAATGAGGTGGGTTGCGATTGGGTAAACAGCTTCCTGGACATTGGCTTTGCAGTTTGGTCGCTAAAAGGCTTTTTTTGGCAATTATGTCGCCGGATTTGGCAAGGTCTGCGACATTTTCGGTAGCCACACGAGGCAAACAAGGCTCGTATTAGAATTGCGGTCAGCCGTGCTCACCTCCCGCCAATCAACCGCATTCATCGCGCACTGGGGCTGTCCGGCATGCTACCCGTTGAAAGAGACCGGTGAAGATCTAATCTTGCTTCTCCGTTGGCTTATTCGTGGTGAAGCGGCAACGCTCCTCCCACCTCAAATCAACAGCTCTGAAACTACTGGTCAATTCGCACCCGTGGTTTCAGGAGCTCTTGACGCCAATCCAATCCTCTTCATTGCGCTTTTTGTATTGATAGTGATGACAGAGACGAACAGATCCTTAGTTCGGGCCACCACCAACCACAAGAGTTGCAAAAGTCCCAACCATAATAGAGGCTCCCATGCGATTTCCTCACTTCCTAGATGACATCCAGGGGCCGCGGAGTCAGCCTGTGAGTGTGCGTCTCTTCCCGATTGTAGAGTGACTAGTTGTCGTGACCCATCGTCCAAGCGTTCCCCCGGGGTCCTTATTCCAGGTGCAGCTGCGAAAGTGCCATAACTCCCGATTCCAACACTACAAGAATCAGAGACACTGGTGGCGGGCGCGTTCGCCTCGTGAGCAACATTTGGCAAATGGGAACTTCTCCTGCAATCGTCCGTTTCCGTCGCTTCCGCTGGCCCCGTTGAGTCGGAGGCTGGGTGAAGACTTGTCTGTGCCAAGTCTTGAACCCCCAGAGCCTGTCTTGAGCCGGGAGTGCTGACGATAGTTCCCAAAAAGGACGTCTTGACGAAGTCTGAGGCTTCATTGAAAAGGTTTAATGTCTTTTTGCGGATAGGATGCCAATCCCAGCTGAGAATCCATAGCCCCGGCAGCGCGCAAGCAACAATAATGAGTGGTACAAACAAGAGCGTATGGTAACCCTGTGGGTTGTACTTAAACATACCGCACAAGTCACCATACCCATCTGTAAGTGAGATGTACCCATCTCGGCCTTCGTGAATAGAGTCCTCCCCACTGGCGACACTCCAGGCATTAACCTGAGCTCGAGCCAGAGCTGTACTCACCAGATTCTGGACTTCCGCAACCCATGGGTCGTCACCCAGCCCTTCGGAGAAATATTGCGATACGAGATTTTGAGCTAGCAGACCACGCCCTTGACGTTTGGCGATCGCATAGTAGATGTCGGCCTTGTATAGAGAGGCATACATGAAAGTGAATTCTCGGCTCGTATCATCAATGCTAGAATTGCTTGGCGACCTGACATTCCAACAAGCTCTGAGGTCATCCGTGCAAGCTTCGATAGTATTGATGCATGCCAAAGGTCGAGCTCGCGGGTCCGAGTTCCGAAACCAGGGCCGAGGATCCCCGGGAATAAACCAAGGCATGTCAGCGGGGAAGATGGCGTCATCGCTTCGCTCTTTGTAGAGGATCCTGAGGGAAGAAACGAAGATGATGGTCAAGGTGCTGTATGATGGAAGTGTAAGCTCTTCACGTGGCACCCACACCGCATTCCCCGACTCATTTACGTGTGATACAAATGTGCTGCGTTGGTGTCAGTGATAGTGTGAGACCGTTCGATTGCGTCGACTTACAATACGTCATAGGCTGGAGCAAGTCGTTCCCAAGGATTGCCCACCGTCCTGTAAGTATAGTTCGATGGAATGTCTGCTCCCGGCTTTTCCCCGTAATAGTAGTAGTAGGTGGTCGTACCATTGATTGTAGTATTCTGAATGTACGGGTATTCCATGCTCAATGGCGTGCACGTAGTGCTATGCCGAAACTTGGGCGTTTTAGGACTGTTGATCCCGAGGTTGCTCGAATCGATGACCCCAGTCTCAAATGTGACAGATTGATTGTATCGACATATTTGGTTGCCGAAAGGACAATCATTGGAGTATTTTGCCTGGCTGAGGGGAAGGTTGGGTCGGTAAAGTTGATTGCACGGCGAAGCCGGGGATTTTGATCTTTTTCCATAGCAATCGGCCGCAAATCGGGCCGCTCTTTCTTCTTTTTCAAGATCCCAAAGCCTCGCCCGTGTTCCAGCACCCGATCGCATTTCTCCGTCGAATACCCATAGTCCACACCGATCTGATGAGAGTCTGGCCAGCCCGTCCAGCTTCATCTTTGCGAAGCTATACCCCCCAAACAACATTGACAACCAAACTAATGCCACAAGTAACGCAAACAAGAACAGCCATATTCTTTCCTCTACACTAAGTGTCTTATTCTTTCTCAACTCTTCAAGAAGATCGCGTACACCATGCTTCTCCTTGAGTACTTTTGCGAGATGTTGGTATCTATCTCTAGGGCGGGGTAGCAACGCGTCGGATTCTGTGGCAAAGGCTTTGGGTTGATCACTACGATTAATTGTCGCTTGCCATCCTATGTAGCGGCATGAATGGATGAAGAGTACCGCGTTCCGAAGAATCTTCGCGATGTACCTTACTGCCCATGAGAGCCAGATTCCCCCTAGGGCAATAAGAATGATGCCCCAGGGTTCTCTAACCGTCATTAGGGTTTCTATATGTCATATCAGAGTTCAAAATCCGGAGTACAGAAACAAATCGTGAACATACCACCTGTCGGAAAATGTACCCACTTCCCCAGGATAGCTCCAGCCTCACCAAAACACATTTCGTGAAAATTTATCATTCTAAGAACCGATGATTCCAATATTCGGAACCTTTGAAAGAAGAGTCCTGGTTGAGTGGGAACCACACACACAAATAGCACTGTCGTGTTGCAGGCAACAGGTCAGGCTGAGCGCGGAGGGGCGTCCAATTCTGGTAAGCCACGACTCAATTAATTAGTCCAAGCGCGGTGAGTGCGCAGTAATGCCCGTGCATTAGCCTGGAAGGACATGACCAATAGGAGTTTCAATGCACCGGCTGCAGCAGGTCAGCCTTGTGAGCCTAGCTCTCCGACGAGCGTGGTGCTCACCGGTGGCCAGTCTACCAGGCTAGTCTCTCGATGACCTTTTCTCAAAAAAAGGCTGCAAAGTTGCATTGTGGGACCCGTCGATATTCCCCATCTGGGGATACCAAATCCCGCTAAACAGACACGAGTCGAGTGACGGCGAACCTGGCTGTGGTTGTGCGTGGGCACATTCGAGGTGCGAAGCCCCGATCACGGTCGTAAGCAATGATTCTAGAGTAATAATGAAAAGCAAAGGCAACATCATCAGTCAGCAATCAGACTAGGCTCTTGGGTTTGTATTACTCTTGTTTGAGCGAAAGGGCGTTTTGATAATTCCTAAGCGCTCGATGATCGCATGTCGCTTGAGATATTGACTGGCATGCTGTGTCTCGGTGCATGTAGTTCGAGAGGATCGTAGGCGGCATAACCAATTTGTCCTGATATTTCCTATGACGTGATCATACTTTCATGAAGAATGTGTATCGGGCGTACTCTGGCTCTCAGACTCCACGGTATGCTTGACGACGAAACTGTACGTAGCCACCCGAAGCTCCAGTTCAGCGATGGACCGCATACTGCTCGTATATATAGTGTACTATCCTCAGAGGTATGGGTGATGCGGAAGACCAGCCGATAACGAGCCACATCACCTACTCAGCATCATTCCCGCGCCGATATAATCCGGCAAAGCCGCCGCTGGGGCGCCACCACAGGCAGGCAGGGGGGGGGGGGGGGGGCGCCGACCCGCTGCGGCCAGGACTTTTCACCGGAGGCAGAGGTCACTTCTTCTTCACATTCTTCAACAGTGTCTCGCTACGCAGTGAGGGACGTTACTGTACCTCTAGAAACTTCTAGACGACTAGAGGATTCGCCACTTAAGCCTCGTTAAACTAACGAACTCCTCTAATAAGACTAGCAGGGAGGACAGCCGACCCGCACCGGCACAGACCTTGCGCCGAAGGCGATGGTTTATAGATATAGCTTAAGAGCAGAGTGCTATATGCAGCTGTAAATAGTATAGGGTCTTACTAAGCATAGCTACTATAAACAACCTAAAACTTCTTATAACCCTCCTAAGTTAAAATAGAACACACCTCTATGGCTTTAGAGATTGCAGTGCTTTATTGTTAAGATCTAAGAATGTAGAATAAAGGGCGAAAAGGATAGAATAACAGCGTTGGTGCGGGGCGGCACTGTATTACCGCAACTAAGATTATGTAATAATACTATCCCGCTAAGTAAGAACATCCTACTAAGCGAGAGATAGTTAACCCTCTCTAGATAGCTAAACTCTCTCGCGTTTCTAGGATAGCAGCACTCTAAAAGGATAGTATTATTATACATAGGAATCTAGGAACCCCTATAGTTCCTAGTGTTTAACTTATTTAATAATCTATTATTTAGATTCTAGTAAGTATTATTAATTTAATAGTTTTATAACCTTAATACTAACTACCCTATTATTTACTTACGTAATTAATAACCTCTCTTCTATTATTACTGCTGCCTAAGAACTAACTTACTCCTATAAAATTAGCTACCCTATAGGAACGTAATATATTAAACACCCTTAATATAAGTAACTTTAAAGGCATTACTATAGTTACTAACCCTAAGAATAAGGTAGCTAAGCTAGACCTATACTATAGAGACCGTAATAAACTTAAAGAATAGATCCTTTAACTTAAACTCTACTTCTATATCTTAGGACTAGAAATAGAAGAAAAGGAGAAGGTTATTCTTATAGTATTATACTTATAAGGCGAAGCAGCTACCTAGATTTAACTATTCCTATTAAGCTACCTAGCTAAGAAAAACCGTAAAGGTAACGCTATTAACTAGATTATTAAAGACTATAAGAACTTTAAAAAAGAACTTAGGCAGCTTTTTAGTATTACTAAGTACCTCTTACTAAATAAGCTATATAGCAACTCCGCTAGACATACTTAATTACTAATTATACTATACACTTTAAGAAATATACTATATAGCTTAATTAAAAGGAAGTACCTCTAATAGTTATATATAAGTAAGGCTTAAAACTAAAAATCTGTAAAGAACTACTACGCTCTAGAAACCTTATTACCTTCTTAAAGGATCTTTATAAAGAGTCTATTAGAATTAACGCTAAATAGTATAAACTATATTAAGAACTACGCTAGTAAGAATAAAAGCTACGTCCTAGCTTTAAAAAGCTACCTAATAGCTATCTAATAAAGCATTAAATCTTAAATAACTAATAGCAGCGCTACTAATATAATAACTATAGTTATTAGCTAATAGAAGGAATCTAGTATAATAACTTAAAGAAAAGAGAAGAGAGAGAACTAGGCTTTTATAAGCTATATTAGCGTAACTCTAGAGGACCTTTAATAGGACTATAACTCTAAGAAGCAGAGACGCGTAAATGCCTTATATATAGTAAGCCTAGCTACCTCGCGAAAAACTGCTGTTCTAGAAATAAAGTTAAATAATAACTAAATATTATATTAAAAGATAACTAAGAAATAGAGGAAGATAAAGAATAGAACGTAGTTAGTAAAATTAAGAGAATTAATTTAAGAACTATAGAACGCCTAGACACTCTAGATAAATAACTTTATAAAGATCTAGAAGAACTTAATAAAGAAGAGAAACCTTACTAATCTATCTAGTAAGTACTAACACTACATCTAAATGTAAAAGAACCTTACCTAGGCACGCCTATAGTATATAACTTCCTTTAAGAAATTAAGATATAACCACTTAATAAAGATGCTTTACTATATAAAATTCTAGAAAAGAAACCTAAACCTATAAAAGAAAATAAAGGAAGATACTATATAGTTACCTAAGAAATATAAGATACTATAAAGTATAACTATAAGTACTAGAATAAAAGCTAGAAGTATAATAATAAATAACTAAACTACTAACTACGCTATTATACTAATATACGTAACTCTAAATATAGAAGTATAAGCTATATAATATACGTAGATAACTATTATAAAATATATTACGTAGATAAGATTAATAGAAGTTACTTCTCTAGAGCTAGATATTAATGCAAGTAGGAATAGTTTAATTACCCTATAGATAAATATAATAAATACCTATAGAATAAATAAGAAGCATAGTACTTCCTATAGAAAACTAACGCGGAGAATATAGCATGCACCCTGCTAGTAGATAGCATCTATATTTAGGATAAGTAGTAAAACTATCTAGAAGTAATATATAAGAAGCATTATTATAAAAAGAAAAAGAATAGATTCTACTTATACCTCCTAGTGTTTACTATATAAATTAACCCTAGATATAGTATAAGATATAAATTTAGCAGAGAATAAAGAAATAATAACTACTAAGCACCTAAGCTTAGATAACAGCCTTTTTTAGACTAAAACTAAGGCGAGAAGACGCCTTTTAAGAATTTAATACTATAGGCAATAGAGCATTAATAAAACTTACTATCTAAGTTAGAAATACTAAAGCTAGAGCTATAATAGACTTAGAGGTATAGGAGAATTATATCTTACTAGCTACTATAAGAAGAGTAGAACTTATATTAAAATAAAAAGAATAATCTTACCTTCTATACGCAGGAGACGAAGCACTAATGCCTAAGATACCTAGAATAGACTATAAGGTTAAGACGACGCTTAAGATTAATAAATACTATAAATAGATTACCTTTAATATACTAAGATTCTAACTAATATAATATAATAGATTAGGCCTAGCTAATATAACATAATAAATTAGGGTTAGGGTTAGGGTTAGGGTTAGGGTTAGGGTTAGGGTTAGGGTTAGGGTTAGGGTTAGGGTTAGGGTTAGGGTTAGGGTTAGGGTTAGG
>MU005582.1:0-43095 GCA_010405425.1 Lentithecium fluviatile CBS 122367
GCGTTGTTGATAGATATGGCGTCTTTTGTGTGGGTGTCGCGTTTTGGCGCGGTGTTCGGAAACCCCATGTGTTCGGTAACTATATAGCCGAGCTTATGGAAGCAACGAAATACGTCCGAGTAGATGATTACTGTGCGATAGAAAAAAAATCTTGCTTGACTGACCCGCTGTAAATGATCTCATGAAGCTTACTTCATGAATCCACTTTGCGTCGGCAGTACGGGGTTCACGTGACTTGGGACGATATTTTTCACGGCAATGGTGTACTACATATACAATCTACAGTCCAAAACTAGCACATACGACCATAGGATCAGGGCAGCTAGCCATCCCGTTCGTTCTGGCATATATAAACCTGATACCGGTGAATTAGTAGTTAGGTGGGAGACCACTAGCGAATCCCCACTGTTGTATGTTTTTTTGCTTTAATTTAGCGGAGCCTTTAACATGATAACAGGGGATATTCTTTTGAGCTTGTAATCGATGGGTTCCGGGAATAGCGACAGGGGACCGAACAGCGTGGTAGAACATCATCAAATAAAAACGTCTTCTGTAAGCGTGTCGTGCTTGGGCACTTCGTGAACGGGTGCCGAACAGACACAATTGGACGTTGACGATATATCCCAAACCCAACCTTACCCCTGCGCAACAGTGGCCCCCCTCCCGCGTCCCCTCTCCCTCCGAAAACAGCCAAACTCCACTCTAGTCCCCTCCCTCAACCTCTTTAGCACACCCCTCAAACTCCCCAACTCCTCCTGCAACCTCACCCTTGCCCCATTATCCGTCTTCCCATCAAGCACCTGATATATATCCGTCTGCACCTGGCTCGCCTTCTCAGTCGTATAACTAGCCAGCGTCTGCGCCATGAACTCCACGTCGAGGGTAGCCTGCATGAGCGCGGGCAAAGGGCAGGCTTCAAGCTGGTTAAATGTGTTGATGAGGGCGGTGGTTGTGGTTTCGAAGAGGGAACGCAAAATGCGGGCTGTGAGGGGCGGGGACGTGGTGCTGACTTCTGTGTGCACGATGACAAGGTCGAGAAGGATGGCGAAGACGTAGGGGCTTGGGTCGCGATCTGCAACGCTTTTGCCGGGCGGAGGGTCCGGGGCCCATGTCGGGGCGAAGATGCCGGCTTGGATGGCGGCGGCGATGCGTGCGGCGTGGGGTTTTGTGTAGGATTTGAAGAGCTGGGCGTCGAGTTGGGAGAGGACGTCGCGGATGCGGGTTGTTTCGTCGGTGAGTTGGACAGAAAAGAGCGTTTCGAAGAGCGTAAGGAGTTGGAGGGTTATTTCGGATTGGAAGGAGGCCATGTTGGAGAGGGTGAGGAGAAGGCGGATGGACTGATCGATGTTAGCTTCATCTCAGATGTTCGAGAATGCGATGTAACTCACCTGCTTGCTCGCATCCACCTTCCCCCATCCGCCCTCTTCCGCCTCGTCCATATGAATCGTAAGATCATCACCTTGAATCTCAAAGTCTCTCCCCAACGCTCTTCTCCCCTTCTCAGCGCACTCTACCATACCACTCAACGTCCGATAAAGACTCATCACAAACTGGCTCCGGACCATCTGCAACAGCTTATTGCTCGGTGGCACCACCACATCGACCGTCGTCTTACTTGCCGCCTCCACATACATAATCTTCTGCAGATTATTCAGCAAGAAGCTTTGCACAGCCAAAAAGCGTGACGGCATGGTCGTAATATCTTTCCGATCGGCGTCGCGTGTCCAATCCTCAAGCACCTTCAGGTTCTCGGCATCCGTATTCCAAGCTGCGCAAACGGCCTGAACGCAGCGCTCGCGGACGCCACCGACAAGCACACGGAGATTCTCATCGATCCGAGCTGAAGGTCCTACCTCCGGCAGCCTTAACGAAGCAAGTTCATTCGCCGCAGTCCCAATCAGAACCAGCGTCTTGGCCAGATAATGCGATCCAGACAACGCATTCGAATGAGGCGGCCAAAAAGCATATTTCTCCCACGACTCACCCCTACTCGGCGAAGGAGGCGGCACGTTATTAGGATCAAACCGAAATCGTGAGCCCATCGTCGGGCTCAGCACCGCACTCATCGGCGTCCGCGGTGTGGTCGGCGTCTTCGGTACTGGAGAGAAAAGCAAAGACACATCCTCCGTCGGTGGGTCCGCGAAAAAACTGTACAAATGTTCCCGGATGATGTTGACCAGATCCACCGTGCCATTCTCCAGCTCCGAGATGTTCTGGGACGAGAGTTTATGGTGCGGTGAAGATTGGTTGTTGAAGCCCATCGGAAGCGATCTCTGCGCCCGCCCTTCGATGAACGAGCGCGCAATGTCCCAATACTCGACAATTTCGCCGAGAAGGCCTCCGCCAGCAGCGAGAAGCGCTCCCATTGAAGCGTACACGTGTTCCCAGAACTCGACCACCTTGACAGAGTCCAGTTTCGCTACCTCGGGGCTGACGTTGCTGCTTGTGGGCACAGATCTCAGATGCTTCGCAAACATCTTCAAGTTCGGCTTCTCGGCATTGCCCAGCCTTCGTCTTAGAATTTCAATCTCGCACAGCGACCGGTCGCACGTCGTAGTCAGTCTTGACTTAAGATACTCGTATCTTGACAGCAGCCATATCCAAATTGGATTATCCTCCACGCCGAGCTCCAGCATAATCGATATGAGGTCCATATATTGATCCGATTTGACGTCGCTGCCAGTCTGATGCTTAGTGAAATGTGTGCTCGTAAGCCGCTTCCACGCATCCCGCTTAAACGCCTCGATCTGATGCTCGACATCGGCCCACATCCGTGCCGTAACGATAATCTGGTGAATCTGGCCGTCCAACAACGGCGTCTGCGAGTTCTTCGCCTGCTCCACGATATACCGTGCATCTTCCGCAAATTTCCTCGCTCGTGTGTATTCCTCCACAATCGTTTCGTGGTCTTTCCTCCGTATTGCATCGTGTATGGCCGATCCAACCTCAAACAGCCCGCGATTCTTCTCCACGGAGGAAAGTATAGACTTGAGCGTTTCCTCCTTCTCCCTCCCGCCCAGCGCAGGACCCCACACCTCCTCCGCCTTGACAGCGACCTCGGTAAGCGGCACCTTTATGCCATGTACACCATACTCGCTCTCCTTGACCAGCGCATTCTTCTTCTTCTCGCCGGGCGCCTTGCCCACCAGGCCGGGGCTCAACGTCGCGCTGGCCTGCCGTGCCGAGAAGCTGCTCCGACTCGCGCCGCGCGAATGACCCCGCGGTCTCCCCGGACTCGCGGGCGCCTCCGTTTCCTTGTGCACATCACGCATCTCGTCGTATACGCGGTCGATGGTCGCCTTCGCGCCGACGAAGCGCTCGAAATTGGCTTCAACAAGGACTTTGAGGGACGCGGATTTCTTCTCGATGCTACGGCTCAAGAAATCGAGGCCGGAAAGGAGCGAGTCGGTGGATGCGGAGCTGTGCACTTGCGACAGGAACAACGAGGGAGAGAAGGTGGTTGAAGACAGCAGAAACCTATTTCCTAGACGACCATTAGCCACTCGCCCCTGCATGCACGCGCGCATAGCACGAAGCACGACGCACTCAGCTTCACGTCGTCCTCCACGACCAACCCCCGCTGCTTGAGCACCTGCACCACGCTCGGATAGCTCCCCAGCGGGTCCTGCTCATCTTTCATAACCAAGCTCTCGACCCCATCCTGCGTCTTCTCTAGCCCCGTTCTCTGCCGCGAGAAGCCGCCGCCCGATTCCAGCACCGAGTACCGCGATTTGGAGCGGCGGACGGGCTGCGCCGTGGGCTGCGCGCGGGCCGGCTCGTCGGCCGCGTCTTCGTCCGAGTCTGCGTCTTTTTCGGCGGGCCAGGCGGAGGGGTAGAGATTGTCGATGTTGTACTTGTTGCGGATGAGGCTCCCGGTGTCCTCTCGCTCCATTGTGGTGTGGTGGGAGTGTGTTCGGTGCGGTGGTTGAGGTGGATGTGCTGTGTTGGAGGTGCGTTTGGGAAGCGCGTGCGACGGCCAATCGGAGATATTCATTACTTGGCAGGAGAAGCCCCTGCTGCTGACTACGCATATCACTGTAGCAATGTTGAAGACGTTCACAGACACATTCGAGAGCTGGTAGTAAGGTCATTATCCATCGAAGCTGTCTACCAAATTGAACTCGAGCAGATCCGAATGGCCATCCACCGCCCTATGACTTCTGTCCCCCCATCTAGTGAGAAGCATCGAGTGCAACGGTACGAATCTCATCGACCGTCATCAAGAGCGGGAGGTTGAGAAGACGCCCTCCTCATGGAACCCCTGTCCCCTGAGTCGGCCACTAACCGCAACTCCAGACCATCTGCCATGCCCCTTCCCGTCACTCTCTATCTCCACGTCCTTGTACATCTCCACCTTACACGTTTTCCCATCAGTCATCAAGATATCCGCCGAAGTCATCTTCTCGCCAGGCTGAACCTTGACCAACTTCTCCTCTCCACGCTTATTAACCGTCTCACACTTACTAACAATCGCCTTGCCATCTCGCGCAATGTAGGCACTGGTGTGCACCTTGCCCGTACCGTCCTCGCCTTGGAACCAGTTGATGGTATCCAGCTTTCCGGAACCGATGCTCGCGCGGCCGTAGGTCCAGTTATCAATGACAGAGGCCCAGGGCCGGTTGGCGAAGGTGTAATCATGCCATCCGGTGGCGTCCTTCATATTGAGGTCTTTCGATTTCTTGGTTGAGGGAGAGGTGACGGTGAAGTCGGCAGAAACTTTGGCGTCGGGGATATGGGCGGTCCAGCTAAGGCCTGGGAAAAGCTGGAGAGTGGTCTTTTCGGTCAATTCGGTCGTGCAAGGGTAATGGGGAGGCGCGATCTACAGCTTGTCAGCGTCTGTCTGCAGCCAACAAAGTTTCTTTGCGCCGGCTTTCTCACTGAATCCATTTTTAAAGTGTCAAAGACATCCAGCTCCGGAGAGTTGATATTAACAACATAGTTATTGCCATCGGAGTTCCCGGTCCATTCAGCACCTGTAGCACCCCAAGTACCAGAGCTACCAGCACCCTCAACATGCACACGCGCAGCACCCTCTTCTCTATCCACCGCATCGACCTGGAAAGCCTCCACACTTCCATCAGCGAAGCCAAAAAACAACCTGACCGTGACCGGAGCACGAATACCCGGAACACTATCGCCCGTAGCCAAGAAGAACATCACCGTAACAGATTCATTGGCATTGGCACGGTTGATGGCATCGAAGTACCAGACTTCAAAGGTGGTTGCGTTGGGTCGAGGGAGAACGCGGGGCTTGTCGAGAGCTTCGCGGTTGTGGAGGCAGTTGTCGAAGTGAGGCTTGAAAGTGGCGTCCGTAGGGTCCGTGGTGCGCACATTGGGAAAGATGTAGTCCTGAGGCGCCTCCCAAGACTCGTGGCAGGTGCCATAGGAAGGTACGGTGGCGGCGACCATGAGAACGCCGCTGCCAGCCGCAAGCAGCAAATTGAGAAGCGTCATGTTTGAGGATTTTGTTGTACTCTCACTTTCTTGGGGGGTTGACGTGTAGTGTAGAGGGGAAAGGCGAGGTCAGGTGCCAGCGAGAAGGTTTTAGCAGAGGCAGGAGCAGGCGAAGCGCGCCCTAGCGCATATTGAAGGTGAAAGAACACCACCCGCTCCGAGTTGCGCTCATCGAAAGCCGGGCTTTGGGAAATGGCAAACATCAGTCTATGTATGGCCTCGCGAACGAATAGCAAACTCTCGCCAGAGCCAAGCACAGCCCCATGTTCTCTGTGGACATTAGGAATCTGGACAGCTTTTTTTTATTGCGTGGTATTCCACTGTAGATGCACCGGATGCATTGTATACCACATTAAGAGGATATGCAGGTTGACTATGCATCCTCACACACATATACTTTCAAGCGATGGCCTCCAGATTTTCGACGCTGATTTGTACCTCAAACTCGTACAAATAGTCTTGTATCTGGTGATTCTATCAAGATAGAGCCTTCAACCTCGAGTTCAAATCAAATGTGGTCCCGCTTGTGCCAACATCATACCGTATCACACGTTCAATCACATCCTCTTCAGATCAGGAGTCTCACTGATTCGCTCATCGTCTATCATATCCCTAGTCCCCTTCCGTTTCTTGACCTGATACGTCAAGTATTTCAAATTTTAGCGTTGTTGGACTTCACTGCCGCCATTGAATCCTAATTTATTGTTCGATTGCCACGGAGACGGAGCATCGAACTGTCCAGGAAAAGAAATTTGGCCGCCAAAAGCACCCTGCAGACGCGCCGCATGGCTGCGGAGAGCATTATTGCGAGCAATCTCCTGTTGCGCCGTCAAGGTATGTTGCGCGTACGGGAGTCCAGTGCTCGGACCTATTTCCATGGGAGTCGCATGATGACCGAGCCTATTCCGTAACTGCGCCAGTGCAGCTTGAGCTGAGGTAGGAGGAACATAATCGACGTAAAATGGTTCGTTCGGCGCCTTGGAAGTGGCGTAAGGAGGTCGCGGAAACGGTGGTGCCGTGATATTAGAGAATTGCGGGTTGTTCTGAAATACAGGCGGAATCGGTGCTAGACGCAACATTCCCTGGAAATCTTGCGAACCCAGGAGCAATGAATGTCCACTAGGATCTGGGTACATATTTTCTGTTCGTGAATAGTATGCTGACTCTATTTGAGGCCAGGTTCCATATGAACGAATTGGCGCTTGGTGCTGAGAAAAATCCTGAATATTACCTTGCGTATATGGACTGCCCTCTAGACGATCAAGAGCGTGCGGGTCTGGATACATTTGTGGAGTCGATGTACCCATGCATTGACTGGCAAAAGCTCCGTGTTCCTGTTGCTGCATCGCCTTCTTCGCTGCGGCGGTTGGCAGCTGTTGAAGTTTTCGGGATTGCGCTTGCTGTGGATTCTGCGGCTCGTGAATCTCGTTCCTTGGTGCTGTGATGGGTTGTGGTCCATGACAATGCTGTGATTGAGCAATCTGTCCTGTAAACTTAGACTGGTATGGCGGAAAGGCTGCCTCGGGCAAATACTCCAGCTGTAATGTGTCCATGTATTGGAACGGATCCGGAGTGTTCACCGCAGTTTCCACAGGCATCACTCGAACTGGAAGCCATGCCCCAGCTTGCTGAGGTACAAATGACCTTTGCAGCGTTTTGTGGCTCTTTCGATTATACTGGGCTGTGTCGGATAGCTTCGACACTGGGTATTGCTGGGGCAAGCCTATCGGAATTGTCGCTCCGCTGCACTTCGTTTTCTCCCAGACATCATTCATGGCCAGCTGGTACTGAAGGTTGTTTTGTGAGCTCCTAGAACGTGCTTGCGTCTGGCTACTTTTCCGCAAGGCCTTTCTCTGAGACGTATATGAGGGTGGTGGCGCCATGCTAGTATGCTGTGCGCCCTGGCGTCCTTGGGTCAAACGCTCTTGGTATGCGTTCTGGGCTTTGTGCGGTCCTTCTAATCGGGGTTTCTTGTTTGTATACGAAGTGCCGTCTTTCTGTGAACTGGGCCGAAAGGTATTAGTATATCCAGTCTTGTCTGCTAAGACAGTTGTATTCGAGTTTAGTAGGGGGATGAATCTCTTCGTTACATCAATTGGAGTTGGGGTCGTTGAATCTGACCATTTCACTGTCATCGCGTCAATCCCCATCACACGCCATTCACATAGAGAAATGCTTACTCTTCGCTACCGATGAAGGATTCAAACCACCAAACAAGTCTTCGGTCATCTGCTCAAACATCTCCAAGTTCTTCCTTTTCCTTTCTTCTGCGGAATCATTAGGCTGTGGGATTTTCTCGATTGGTGCGCACGCTCTTGAGCTGGCTGGCTGAGTCGTTCCATTGCCTGGTTGGGTCACATGCTGCATTGAATCTTTTAAAACCATGATTGGAGCAATTGACTCTTCATTTTCGTCACTATCATCGATTATGATCGGCTCGTTCGGATCCATTTGCTGAGATTGAATTGGGGGATTGATGATATCATCATTCGGCATAGATTCCAACAATGACGCGTACTTTGACGCGAGCTCCGTCTCGAAACGGGGGTTTGCGTTCTGATATGCTTTCTTGTGTATCTTTGAGGAACGTGGTAGGTTTGGCGTTGGATTACGCGTGGGTGGTGGGTTCTTCTTCGTCAACTTGGCTGGGTGTTCTAATTCTTCTGTGTCTTCGGAAAAGTCTAAGGAGGATCTCGGTCGCTTCCCCAGAGTGGACGCATGGGACAACAATCTTGGTAGTGGTATCCGGCTACTAGACTGGGGTCCTAGTGTCGGTATCGGGGCCGTACTCATGAATAGCGCACCTGCCCTTGGTTGCGCCTCTACCTCAATTGCCTCGGTACTCTGAGTATCTCTGGTCTGGTTGTGGTCAAAAGATGTACCTTCAGTAGGTTTGCTTTCTTGAGCCAACTCAACAGGGTTGATGGACGTCGAAGGCGAGGGTCGCGGCTTGCCTTCGTGTGCAGGCAGAGGTGGAATGGTTTGGGTGCCCCATTTCCCCATTCGAGCCAGGGACTTCGACTGAATATGAAGCATGACGATGAGAGAGTCATACCCGTGTTCGGAATCCGTCGTTTCACCCATGTCTTCCTCGACCTCATCAATCTGGGCGCTCATGAAGTCGATGGCGCTCTCGGGGAGTTCGGACTGTGTAACCGCATGTTAGCATCTTAATAAAGAAAGAGCGACCGAGCCGTAAGGAAGAGAGATGAAACAAAAAAACAAATTCCAATGAATAGCACTATACCTCATCATCGGTCTCAAACACTTCCGGTAGCGAAAACTGCCACTCGCCGAGCAAGCTGCCTGGAAGGCATTCTTGCCTCAGGTACCTAATTGCCTTGATCATCTCTTCAGGTGGCGGTAGGTCAGGATCGAGCGGCTCTCCTGGATGTTCTCGCTTCCACTTTTGGAAATGGGGCTCGTCTCCAGTAGGGCAGAAGTCGCCGTTCTCGTCGATTATTGATTGAATCGTGTGCGCATCGAGGTGGAGGAGAACGTAGACGGGGTGAAAGGCGCTTTGATATATATCCATCGTGTCCGTCGTATTCGTAATGGAATCGATGATTGTCTGACGGAGGGATGGATAAAGGCTGAGAAAAGAGATACATTCGTCCGTAGTCACCTCTGCGACCAGGAAAATGACGTCGCGATGCCACTCTCTCTCGCGGCCATCCATATCCTCAGGAAACGCTTCGCATTCCCAAAGACTCCGCACAAGCTCGAGACTCGACCGCCGCTTCTCTTCGTCTTTGCTCTCTCTATCTTCTGTAAGCAGCTTCAGCTCATACCGCTGCTCGACGGTATATTTGGTCGAAGCTGCGGTGACACCAAGCACGGTACCCTGATCATCGTCCCTCGCCAGGTTCTTCTTCGTCGCCTTCATCGTCGCCATATCGTCGTTCCACAGCTGAGCTTTGACACGAAGTCGAGAAGCCGCCGAACTCTTGCGCTCACGAGCTTTCGTAGCGTGTACAATCTGCGGCGCTTCGATGCGACTGCTTGAGAGCCGCGTCGAGTCGGGCAGTGACTGTAACTGTGAATGCGTAGTGCGCTGGTTCCGAACCTCACTTGACAGCTGTCACAATGCGTCAAGAGAATTGTGTCACAGGCCAACGTCCCCCGGTGGAGTACCAAGAAGGGTTGCGCGTTCGAAATCTGGTGTTGTTTTGTGCGCGGGTCCGTCTGGTGGGCAAGGTTTGTCCGGTGTGGACGGAGGTGAAGCGTTACCCCAGGTACCGTCACCGCGATAACGTTTGGGAAGCCGACGCTCCCGGCTGGGACAGAGCTCCATAGGTGAAGTAGAATGTCCTCAGTCGGAGCGGAGTAAGTATATGCCGTTCTTCAAGAAATGGTCCGACGCTGGTAAATGCTGGTGATATCACATGAAGAGTATGATGGATCACTAACGTGTGACTAGAAGATAAGGTCTGACGGGAGGGATGCATGAGATATGTGGGTCGGGATATATAAGCAGAAAGAAGAGGCTCAAGGGAGTTGGGATGGTGTGCAAGCACCGTCCCTTCACTTGCGTCGTTGGTGATTGCCCCGCTCATGTGGTAAGCAACTCTTAGGAAATAACAAGCAGTCCGTATAGGGAGTCCTGATTGCTCTCACATCCCTAAGAATTATAAATGTGTATAATTCTATGCTCCTTTGGTAGGGCTTAGTATATTTAGCTTATTTCCTGAGATTCTTTCCCCACAAGAACCCCGATAACACACCGTCCTGCGTGCGGGGCACACTCTCGATCAACGTTGACTGAACTAATATCAGATGGTCATACTAGATGCCATGAGGGGCTTCTGTCTGGGATCACATACCTGAACTCGCATTTGTATAAGCTCATCCACATAGTGATGGACAAGAGTACTATCTAAATGACATCCATACCGCACTAATCACTGGCGATGAACGGGGGAGATCAGACGGAAGGAGATGTGACATGCGTCTAAGATGCATACACTTCGCAAGTGGCTACCAATCTACTGGCTGTTCAAGCCGAACGGCCAGTGCTTCCGACACTTTTTCGCGCCCGACTCTTTCTCCGAGCTCGATGAAGTCAGAAGTATCGCCCACCATATCCGCCAAACTCCAGGAAATGCCAATATCGTAATGCGGGGTATCATAATACATGTAATACTGTCGGACGCCGGGACCAGAAAAGCGCCATCTCTTTAATCTCACCTGAAGGGCGTAACATCCCTCCCCTCGAACCGCAGTACATCTGATGAGTCCAAACCATCAACCATATCCACATCCTCATCGTCTCTTGTCTCTTCAATGGTTCTCTTTGGCTTGCTCGCCCTTTGCTGCTCAGCCTCCAAAGTCGGTATGAGTTTCTGCAAGCCATTGCTTAGGCCACTAGCCTGTAACCGCCCTGCTGACGGGCTCGCAAGCGCACGTCTGGCGGTCAGAATATCCCAGTGCGCTCGTAAAACATTCTTGATAGTGTCGTCGAAGTTGATACAGAAGCGCTGTGCTTGACACACCTGCATGCTCTTGATGTGGTCGAAGTTCTCCAGGGTTTCCATCAGATAAGCCGCAACGACCGCCGCCGCCTTCTCATTGCCTGACTCGCAGAATACGAGGACCTTGCCGAGCTGGGGTTTCCCGGTGCATTCGGTGTACTTCCAGAACTTGGCTACATGGCGATTGATCATGCGCGTGGCCTCGGAGAACTTGCCGATGAGATTGAAGTAATCGGCCGCCTCAATCGTAGCGACCTCATGGCAGACCTCCTTCGCAATCTGCAGGGCGCCATTCATGCTGTTATCCCTCGCACGAATCGCAAAGACCATCGTGATTCCCTCTCGCTTCAGCAAATCCCGGTCCCTTGCGGACGTGAGCGGACCCAGGTACAGCCATGGCAGGATCATCTGGGCCTGCCTCCGCCGCTCGTAGGTCCATCCGACCAATGTGTCTTTCTGCACGATGCTATCAAGATTGAAATTCTTCAAGAAGCTGGTGTCGAAGTCTTCGTCGGGCGTGCGGGCGCTGGACAGGTGCAGCTCCGGGACCTCGGTGGACAGCGTTGGCGGGGGCACAATGATGCGCGGAAGCGTCGGCAGTCGAAAGGTGTACTCATGATGACGTCGGTGCGAGCGCGAGATGTCAGACACGGCGCCCTCTTCGTCGGTCGCCATGACAATGGTCGGAGTCGGGGTGGGGGGCGAAGGGCGAGTGTAGTGTAATGATGTGGTTGAAGGTGGGAGCAGCCTTGGGGCAAGCCTTGTGTCGTGGAGAGCGGCTCGGACGAACAACGGCGATTTCCTTGGAAGTGCGTTTGGCGGGAGCTTTGACCGATTCGTACGACAGGCGTTTTGCGGGGAATGGTTGCAGGTCTGCAGGCCAAACCGTGGAAATGGAGTAGATCTATCCGCACTGGTGAGATGACGAACTGCAAGCGACGCCGTGACTTAAAATCAGGGCAGCCGCTGCAGCGACGTCGCACGGCTTTTATAGTGAGTGAAACGAAGTGTAAGACGGTAGAACATAGCGAGGGCAGGCAGCAATGCGCCGACGACAGGCGAGGTGAGGTGAGTTGGAACGATGCAGTCGCGATGACTAACCAGGAACGAGTGCAGTGACGTCACGTGTCCCCGCAGCTGCCTACACATGTGCACAGATGGTACCCGTCATCCCTCTCATAGGGAGAGCCCCAAGCAGTATTAAAGCTCCGAATTAGAGAGCGATAGATTTCATGTCAAGGTACAAATTTGGGTATAGTGCGACTCGACCGTCTCAGCCACCCCCCAAGCCCCGACCCATCAGCTGAAGTGATCCCCATGATGATTCTCTCCGATCCGTCCCCCGCTACCATAGCCTTGCCTCAACCTCCATCTTCTTCTTCGCTCCTTCTCAGCTACTTCCCTCTCCTCTCTTACCTTCTTCTTTCTTTCATACACCGCCCTGACAGTTCTCTTCGTCCGCTCAGCTCCTTCCCGGAAGTTCGTTCTCGCTAGTTCAACCACGGAATCGATCTGGTCGGGGGTGTAAACAAAGTTCCAGGTCGACATAAAGTCTGACGTCTTGGGATCGATACCAGGAACTTTCGGGTTCGCCATGAAGGGAAAATAGATGACCGTGATGCCAGCTTCGGGGTGCATGAGCTCCCAGTCGTCTTCGATGAGCTTGGATTCAGGGGGATTATCTTCGCTCGTGCGTTCTTCTGTGCTCCCAACCCAGATATTGCAGGCTCCCAACTCTTTCCGTGTGCTATTTTTCTTCGAGGCGTCCTTCTTCTGTGCCTGCTCCACTTTCTCCTGCGCTTGTGCTTCGGTCTTTGCCTGTGCCTCGGCAAGATCTTGCCCCAACTCCTCAGCGGTCTCATCTTCAGGGGGCCATCCAGCCCCTACCGGCCAGCCTTTGATACCGCGCTGACGAGCGTAGCCATCTGCGACCCTGAGCCAATTGTCGGTCCGAACGTCGGAGCTGGCATCGAACGCAATGAGTATGTCTACATCTCTACCAGGCCGCAGCAGAGGGTAGATGGGTAGATTGTTGCTCATTCCCGCATCCATTAGCTGGAAGTTCTTAGCTTGGTGGATGCTTTCGGGCACGGTGGAAGGGAGGTAGTCGCGCATTCCCAACGTGTAGTTCGGAATCGCGGCTGGGTCTATCGGGTGGACCTTGACGAGGTCTTCATCCCGTTCAGAGATCAATGCGTCGAGGCTCGCGAAGCCCGTGAGAGCCCGCAAGGCTGGTTGGATCTCCTTGTAGTAATGCGAGAGCGTGGCACAGAACGCGCTCCCCCAGATGCCCATCAATAATGGCACTCGTACTTCTGGCAGCGCGAGTCCGTTTTCTCTCCACACAGTTTTCCCGTTCTCGAACCTGCGGCCAATGGCCCAGGTAGGAATGCCAGCTTCCAGTTCTTCGCACCAGAACTCGTAAGGTGTGAACCTAGACGTATCAGTATAGAAATGCTAAGGCGGAGCCAGGGGGCACAAACTCAAACCACTGGAACCAAGCTTCTCTCCTCGCCTTCGCTTCTGCAGCAATAGGATCCTTTGTGTCAATTTGCTCCGCCAGTGGGATCTCATGACGAACTGCGGTATAGATGGGCATCGGCTGGGAGCCATTGTCCGTGTATCGACGCTGGTTTGACACCTTGAAGTCGTACTCGTCCACAGAAAGTGAGCCTTTCGGCACGAGCAACCTCGCTGCCAAAAGGGCACCGTAGAGGTCAACGATGCCAAACTCTGCCTCTGGCATCCCCTTCGCCTTCTCCACAAGACCACTTAAAAGGTACTTGTTTGTTGGTGCGCTCGCGAGGAGCTCGAGCGCGTCGGGAGGGAAGGCGATGTGGACCCCAAGCCTGTGCTTGAGGTGGTGCAGAAGACGCGCATGGCTACGCTGGGTGATGTTTGAGTAATAAAGTGTCTGCAACCAGCAGCTACCGCTTACGCCCGCCGTGTACGTGACGCAATCGAACAGGCCGGCCTCATGCGCGGATAAATACGAAGACGTTCCGGCGACAAGTGCACGTAGACCTCCGCCAGACCCACACATGGCAATGGTTGGCACATCGTCTGGGTGAATCTTATCCTCGGGTATATCCAGATACCGCGCGAGTGCCCTCTTTGTGAATATGGACCTCTTCTGCAGAAACTGCTTCTCCTCGGCGCATAGATCGTTGGAGACGCGTACAGATGCATCCCATGTGATCTCCGGATTGATCTCAGGGTCGTTTGCCTCATACCAAATCTCTTCGGCTAGGGATCCTGGCGCCATGGAGAGCTCACTCTGCAGTTTCCTCACGAATCCGGGCAGCTGCTGTGCCCAACTAGGAACGACGTAATCCACAATGGTATCGCCAATGGAGCTGACCGACGGTGTATTCGATAGCTTCTTGGTAATTGTCTGCCATGCTGACTGCTCGTCCTCGACCTTGGTTCCCTTCCCATCGTCATCCTTGACAACACGTCGTGTCTGTGGCGGGGGCTTCTGGTCGCCGCCCGACGCTCCTGACTCTGGCTCGTTGATCTTCTTCTCTGCCGCGCCCGCGCTCGTCGAGTGGCTCTGCTGCTGTCTACCATCGTAGGGAGACCAAGAGGAAACGTCGGGCGCGTCAAGGAGTGTGGGACGTAGAGATGCCACCGGCGACGACGACGAGGTCAGGTAGCCTGCAGTGGCGGTCGCAAAGAGAAGAGGCGGACCATATCGAAGGCCGAAAGCGGCAGCATTGTGGCCGTAAGAAGCTCTACCTCTAGTGTAAGATCTACAATTGATCAGCTTGCGCCTCGCGAAGCCCCACGCGTAGCTCACCTTGGATGCCCGCCCCGCCATAGCTGCCCGAGCTGCGTGTACTTGCTCAGGCGAACCATATTAGAAGACGATTTAAAACGAGCGACTGCGGTGAAGGTTGCGTAAAGGAGGGTTCGCGGCGAACCGGTCAATTGCGCTCGCGGAACTGAGTTCAGCATGACGCAGCGCGGCAAGGCGAAATCCTAAAAATTCCGCAGCATGCGATTCTTGTTTTTGCTGGGACCTCGATCGCGTAGATCGAGCCTGCCAAGAAGAACATGCCTTCTCGAACTAAATGTGGTTCCATGGCTAGAAGACAGGCATGGGCATTACCAGAGCATTTCCAGTCCCGTAGTCATGCAGGAACAATCGACTTTTTTTCTGAAGAAATGCTTGTCTCGATGGTCGACCGGATCGCGGTGATCGGCATCCCATTCGGGTCTAGCTGATCCGTGCGTTCCGGACTGGAGAAACGATAATCCCTATGAGCCGTGAATAGGTCGATGATTGTATGTTGGAAGCAAGGCGTATAACACTTCAATTCTTGCGGCTGGGAAGGCCAATACGGTGAGCAAAGCTCGGTGTGTTCGTGAGGCGAACACGAGGTGGGCTGCTTTGACAACTCCGTAGAAAGCGACCCCTGGTCGTTATTGTCGCGTCTGCGCGACCCGAATAGCAACCTCCGCAAGCTTCCCCCCGCACTCTTCACCACCTCCATCAATGCATTGTTATGTTCCGGACATGCCGCATGCTACTTTGATTACCCGCCATTTCCAACATCTTATATGATTGTTGCTGCCTCTTCTGGCATCCGCCCCTTCCATTCCTACGTGGCATAGCTCTCGGGAGCTCCCCGGCAGGCACCATGGTAGCCCCACGCAAAGGCGCATTCGCCGAGGAGAGCGCCGAGGTGGAGGTGCTCTTCGCGAACATGGAGAAGATGAAAGCCCTGACCAAGAAGATCCAAGCCTCGAAGAACAGGCTGGAGACCAGTGGCAAGACGGTGCAGGAAGCGATCAGGCCCGTGTATGGCAGCACGCAGAAGCTGCAGACGACGAATAGGAGTATGCATAGCTCTCGCAGCTCTGTCTGGCTCTCCGACTGACCCGTGCTCAAGACATCGACAGGATACTCGACGCGATCGATAAGTTGCGGGCGCCGCTCGAGCACACGAACCAAGAAGACCGCATCATCAAGAGAGGGTATGCGCTCCACATTCACTCGTGCAATACATCGCAGCTAATGAATCTGCAGCCTCCGAAATGTTGAATTTAGTGATTACATCGCTTCCCTCGATCGCACCAACGCCGCGCTACAGGACCTCAAACGTTCCAACTTCCGGGCAAACCAAGGGGCGATCGCCGACTTGAGCGCTCTGCTGAAGCGCGGTACAAAGGAGCTGGAGGATGCGTTCAGGGAAATATTACGGGACAGCTGCAGGCAAAAGGCTGACCCGCTTGAATATGTCGTGAAGAGTACGGACACCCTGCCTTTCATGCATGCCATCGTACAACGCTGACCAGTGCAGACAATCCATTCCCCGTCATCGCACAAGACAAGCTCTCAACATTGCGTCTGATAAATACGCACATCTCCAACTCCTTCGCGCAAATCTCACAAACGGATGTTCGAGAAACACCGACGCAGAGGGCCTATGCCGAAATCCGAGGAGAGTTCCTTTCCAACTCGTTGAAAAACTTGGCGTCCGCTTCAGTCAACACCGCGAAAAAGATCACTGCCGACGCGATATACAAGAAGGATCAAAATGGCATTGGGATATATGCGCGGGCTATGGAAGGCCTATTTGTCGCCGAATACGAAAACATCACAAACATCTTTCCCCGGGACGAGTGGACCGCGACGTGCTCCAACACGTGCGCCGCTCCGGTCAATGATTTCAGCAAGACTTTGCGAGAGCTGAATGGACACATTCAAAGAAATTTAACGACGGACTGCTTTCTAGGATACGAAATTGTTGGCATCGTCACCGGCCTTGCCATTCGCCTCGATCAGAGGGTATCTACATTGAAGCAGCTAATTTACGATTCGGCGACGCCCATACGTGAGACGTCCAAGGCGTCGTTATACAAATTGCTGGAGGACACGAGAACGCGAGCTTCGACGCTCGTAGCTCTCCCCATGGACGGCGCCGCTGTCCCCGTAACAGCAGCGACCATGAGCCGGTTGCAGGAGATGACCAACTATCTCGAGCCGCTGTCCTCGATCCTAGCATCGCTCGGTGACGGCGGATGGAAGTCGCCCCAGACTTCAGCCTCGCCGCTCCCCTTGTCTCTGGATGTTGGGCCAAACACGATGAAGCTGTTCGAGCACTACGCCACCGATACCGTCGAGGCTCTGCTGAACATTTTGCTGGGGAAGGCTACGGCATTACTCAAGGGCAAGAACCTGCAGGGTGTGTTCATGAGCAACAACATCGCCATCATCGAGAGGATGATCCGCTCGTCGGAGCTTGCGCCGCTCATGGAGAGCTACTCGTCCGACAAGCTGGAACGGGCGAAGAAACGAGCCTCGATGGCGTATCTGGACTCGTGGCGAGAACCGTCGGGCTATCTGCTTGACGTTCAGTACACCAACCGCAAGGAACGGCCGCACTCTGGCGGTGCAGGCACGACCGACTCGACGGCAATTGTCAAGGCGCTGGGGTCTAAAGACAAGGACTCCATCAAGGAGAAGTTCAAAAACTTCAACACCAGCTTCGACGAGCTCGTTGCGCGCCACAAGTCGTACAAGATGGAGCGCGAGGTGAGGACACACTTGGGCAAGGAGGTGCAGACCATCATCGAGCCTTTATACGGCCGGTTCTGGGACCGCTACCATGAGATCGATAAGGGAAAGGGGAAGTACGTCAAGTACAGCAAGGTGGAACTCGGCCAGTTATTGGCTGGCCTGTCGTGATGTGGTTCATTCGGCGTTGGAGGAACTTTTGCATAATACCCTTTTGGCTTCTGGCGGCTGTTGGATAAAGCTGCAGACTCAGGCAGGTGCACACAAGCGACGCGATTGGATAATGCTCGCTGTCGTCGCCCGCGAGATGGCGTTGCGGAGTGGTGCCACGATTCAGCAGTCAACACCTGAACCAACTTGAGTGATGTGCCGAACGTGCTGTCAACACGCTGTCATACTGCAGATAGTCGAAGTAGACTCAGCACGCCGCGATGCAGTGGGCACGGGCCGGGCTCAACGGCGGCCCGGACATTTTCATTTCCAAGGTTGGCGTACACGTGATGGCTTCCCAATTGGGCGAGCATGCTACGCGACTGCAGCACAGCGCAACGACGCACAGAAGGAGCTGCACTCAACGTAAAGCTGTCAATTGCAGCCTGCGGCGGTCCGTCTCTCTTTCAGCCTGCCCTGCATCTATTTCGCTCTCTTGCCTGTGTCTTTTCCACGCCGTGAGGCTCGCGGGGAATTTCGAGGTCGCTCGCTAGCGCCATATTATCGCTGCAACGCTCCCAATCCCTGCGCGGACCCCTTTCCTTCCTCCAGCACTTCGAGCGCACCACCGCCTTCCTCCAGCAACGTCGCCGCACCCCAACACCACGCCCTCTCCGTCCTCGCCCGGCGCTCTCCCGACTCTACTGCCATTGCTTTGAGTGCATCCATCGCTCAGCAGCATAACTACCTCTGACTGGTACGCCGCCCGCCCCCGTCGCGAGTTTCACCTTATTTCTCCAGTTTTGGCCGCCGCTCGTGTCGCACCCCATTTGTTTTGGCTCTGTCCGCAGCTGCCCAGGGGGCTCTGGAGTCTCGAGCTTCTGCTAACCTTGTGCGTGTGCGCGTAGGAGTCTCTCCTTGACGGCATATTCTCTGCGTCCGCGGTCCCGTAGTCGCCATGGGTAAGGAGCTCCTCCTAATCCAGATCCTGTGCCAGCCATTGTGCTACGCAGCGTCGCGGCCAAGCACCGCGCTGCACGGCTGCGCTCGCCGAGATATGCATCCGTCTCGATGCGGCCGTGGCAGCCGTTGACGCCGCTGCCGCAACAGGCACAAACATCCTGATTCTGTTAACATTGGCTGACAGACGACACAGCATCCAACGGCGCCTCTCCTATCGCCCCAACGCGTGCGTCCCCATCGCCCCCGGCGACCTCCACCGGATCGCCATTGCTCGAGCATCTCAACGCCGTGGCTAACGCTCAGGCCTCAGCTCCCATGACGGTCTCTTCGAAAGACCCCAAGGCGGCCGCCATGGCCGCGAACGACATGAACATCGTCCGCAGGAAGCTCACGGGCTACGTCGGCTTCGCGAACCTGCCCAACCAGTGGCACCGCAAGAGCGTGCGCAAGGGGTTCAACTTCAACGTCATGGTAGTCGGTACGTGGACACGCACGTGGATTCTCATTGGCACATCTAACACCTCCAGGCGAGTCTGGATTGGGCAAGTCCACGCTAGTGAACACCCTCTTCAACACGTCGCTGTACCCGCCCAAGGAGCGCAAGGCCCCGAGCCTCGACATCTCCAAGACGGTCTCTATACAGTCCATCAGCGCCGACATCGAGGAGAACGGCGTGCGTCTGCGGTTGACCGTCGTCGACACGCCCGGCTTCGGCGACTTCATCAACAACGACGAATCGTGGGAACCCATTGTTAAGAACATTGAGCAACGATTCGACGCGTATCTCGACCAGGAGCAGAAGGTCAACCGCATGAACATTGTGGACAACCGCATCCATGCCGTCGTTTTCTTCATCCAGCCCACCGGCCACTCGCTGAAGCCCCTGGACGTCGAGGTGATGAAGAAGCTGCACACCAAGGTCAACCTGATTCCTGTCATCGCCAAGTCTGATACCTTGACCGACGAGGAAATCAGCATGTTCAAGCAGAGGGTATGTAACACAGACGTGAGAGTGGGCATCATGTTAACACTGGTAGATCCTCGCGGACATCTCCTACCACAAGATTCAGATCTTCGAGGGCCCCCGCTACGAGCTCGACGACGAGGAGACCATCGCTGAGAACGCCGAGATCATGTCCAAGGTGCCTTTCGCCGTTGTTGGTGCAAACAACGAGGTCGCGACGGCCGATGGTCGCAAGGTCCGTGGGCGTCGGTACCCTTGGGGCGTCATCGAGGTCGACAACGAGGAGCACTGCGACTTCGTCAAGCTGCGCCAGATGCTCATCCGGACGCACATGGAGGAGCTCAAGGAGCACACCAACAACCAGCTCTACGAGAACTACCGCTCAGAGAAGCTCATGGCCATGGGTGTCCAGCAAGACTCCAGCGTGTTCAAGGAGGTCAACCCCGCGGTCAAACAGGAGGAGGAGCGCTCGTTGCACGAGGCCAAGCTACAGAAGATGGAGATGGAAATGAAGATGGTGTTCCAGCAGAAGGTGGCCGAGAAGGAGAGCAAGCTGCGACAAAGCGAGGAGGAGCTGTACGCCCGCCACCGGGAAATGAAGGAGCAGCTTGAGCGGCAACGACTGGAGCTGGAGGAGAAGAAGACGCGCATCGAACAGGGAAGGCCGCTCGAGGAGAAGGGCAAGAGGAAGGGGTTCTCGCTCCGTTAAGGGAGCACACGCCTACATGGCGCCACGACACCTGGCGTTTTGGACAACACGTGCGGCGGAAATACCCGAAAAGCCTCTTCATCCTTCTCTCCTCCCCTTTATCAGATTTTGTAATTCAAGGCCGTGGGCGACATCACTGGGTGGTGTCGTCGGCGGGTAATACATGGCGAGCGGCCGTAGGTAGAGGCGGAGGGCCGGGCGGTGTCATCTCCTTGGTATAGCTTGCTTCGGTTGTTGATTGATACCAGCAGCATTGCACTCCTTCGGCTTCCCTTTTTCCTTCGGATACTTTTCTATTATTTTAGTACAGGGCAGATGTAGTTTTGGAGCGGTGTGGCGTGGGACGGAGCTTCCTTTCATGTATTCTACAGATCATCCTAGCAGTGAATTGGTTTCGTTTGTGGGACAAAGGGCGAGTGGCCAAAGAATGATGGTTGTGACGAAAGGCGAGCTGCGAGTGACTAGACACGAGTGACCAGAGATGATGCTGTGCGAGCGCGAGCACTTGAGCGTCTGGAAGCACATGAGAGGGAACAGGCGGGCGGCTCCTGGCTTCATGGCTGGGGATCGCCAGGGTAGGTCCGTGCGCAGCTAGCAGCAGCAAGCGGGTGTGTGAGAAGCATTTCGTCACCATCCGACACGCCCATTCCTGGTTTCCGTTTCCTGCCTTGCTGCCCCCACTAACTCAGTACGAAGCCTCAATCCACCGTATCTGCCCCTCAGCATCACTGCACTACGCCGACTCTCCATCTCCTCGCTGCAGCTGTCACCGCCCTCTCTTCCCCCGGTAAGTGCTCCGCTGTCACGCACGCGCAGCGTCATAGGACCTGTCGGATTACGGTACCGGTGTGCGCGACCCAGCCACCAGCCCTGCGACGCTTCTTGACAGATTTCACTCCCACTCCCTCACGCGTCACCAGGCAGCAACACACGAAACACCTGCCCAGCTTTATATTCACTTCCCTCCGCGCATTGGCCCGCTCGCTCCACGATAAAGAGCTCCGCTGACGTGCAAAGCTGCTACCGATACCCCACACGACAGCACCAAACTCGCAATAATCCACACAATGGCCCCTCCACCCCCCGCCACACTGCCCCTCGGCCAGCGTCTTGCTGCTCTCGCTCAGACGCTGCAGTTTGCCTGGTTCGCGGGACACGTCTCGCTGCTCTTCGCCACGCTGCGATACAGCTTGTCGTACATCACCTTCAATACAGCGTCCCGATGGGCGTCCTTCTCCTACCGCCTGGCCTTCCTGTCTGCGTGTGTCACCTACGGCATCGTGGTATACAAGGCATACCGCGCCCGCATGAGGTCAGGGAAGCAGGGCGGCGTTCTTGCTCTGGCTACCGACGAGAATGTGCAGTATCTGAGTAAGTCCCGCACCAGCGCCGGTTGTGTGCCGCTGCTAACAAACCGCAGTCATGGCGCTCGTCTGGCTCTTCTCTCGCCAGATCGCCATGGCCGTGCTCCCCTTTGCCGTCTACTCGGTGTTCCACGTCGCAACCTATGTGCGCTCGAACTTGCTCCCGACCATCCAGCCCCAACAGCCCGGTGCTTCGCCGGCTGGTGCCAAGCCCAAGGCGTCCGGCGCGTCTGAGATGATTGGAAAGTTTGTCAAGGAGTACTACGACGGCAGCATGACGCTCGTTGCTATCCTCGAAATTGCTCTCTGGTTCCGTGTCTTCGGCTCTGCGCTCCTCTTCCAGAAGGGCTCGTGGATCCTGCTCGTAGTCTACACCATCTTCTTCCGCGCTCGCGTCACGCAAAGCAGCTTCGTCCAGGGCGCCATCTCCCAGATCACATCCCGCGTTGATGCCCAGCTCGCGAACCAGAGCACGCCTCCAGCCGCCCGACAGGGCTGGCAGACGTTCAAGAACATCATCAAGCAGGCAGCCGATGCGACCGACATCCGCCGGTACGTGGGTGGCCAGCAGGCTGTTCCTAAGAAGTCGCATTAAATGCACTTCTCGAGGAGACAATGGCCTACCTTCGGCTCGGATGTTATATGGAATGTACGTCGAGGGTCCAGGCTCAAACGAAATGATGTTAGTATCTGATTCGGGGATTCCACCCCACAGTCGTTATCGCTGTGGCAGCCAACGCATCATCTTGAACACGTCGACATGTGTCCATGGACGAAACTGGATAAGGTTGGGTTGGAGAATGGGGACAGCGTCGTGCGTACATGGGTAGGAAAAGTGGCATGACAAGGGCTGGTGCAGATGTAGTAGTCGATATTTCCTTATCATTTCTAGCCTTCTGGGGATGATGTGGCATCCGTTGTCATTTCTATGGAATGCATAGAGGAGCGTGGTGTTTTGGCTTTTCTTACAATGATCTTTGACGCCTAGTTACCTACTTTGTGAACTTTGCAATTCGTGATCTCTGAGGCCAACACATGTCAATCGTGCGGTAATAAATCATGGAGAATATGAGTGGATTTACCGTGCATATGTGCTCCTCGGCTCGGCTCTTCGGATGTGGCCATGGTGGAGGCTGGTGCAGCACCTATAGCCTTCAGCTGCATCGCCTGCACATACACCCAGCCAGCACCCACATACTCGGCGGCTTGCGCATGGACTTACCAAGCTTGTGCAAAGAATAGACGACCAATCCGATGCATAGCTTCTACGTACTCCCTTTCCTGAAAGCGTATAGGGCCCTCGTAGTAGTGGCGGTCAATGGAGATGGAGTGGCGGCGGCTGCAAGATGCAAGATGCAAGATGCAGGCACAGCACGGGAGGGGAGGTTTTGGTGGGTGTGTTTGACCGCCCGTTCACGAGTGAAGCCTTGGGAAATTGCTCAATGTAGTGGTTTGATCTGGGACGAGAGTTTCCCGATGTGCATGGCGTGTGCTTTAGTGAGTTCGGGCGGACAACACACTCACCGACCCCTAACTCGCCTATTGCGCGCTTCCGCTCGCGTAGGATGCACACAGATGAATATTGAAACATGTGGGTGCGGAGAAAGTTTGCGGTGGCGGCTCGGACAGATTTGGCTCGTTGTACCAAGTTTGGGACTTTGGGCCGAAAGCAGATGCAGCGTGGAAGAGGCTAGGATCCGCGGACGGGTGGGCATGGTTCGTGAGAGGCGGTGAGCCGGACGCGGATGGCGCGACGCGGCGGTTTGGTGTTTTGGCGGACGCCGGAAGTCGCCTCGGAATCGGAACTGCATTTGTAGCTATGGCTGTGCGCCGCAGGCCGCAGGCGTAGGCGCGCATTACGAGAACGTGGGAACGAAGAGGCCATGCATGCCGGAGAGAGGCGAGATCGCACATGGGCACTATACGACAGGCTTCGCGCAACTGCCATATGAAGCTACGATATTGGGCTGGCGAACTCGCTGCTGGTGTAGATTGATAGATTGACTTGTGTGCCAGTATATTGCGCGGCTTGCGTGGTCCCTTCCATCCGAATGCTCTGAGCTGCGGAGTCCGGCACAAGGACATTGTAACGGACACTCTGCTACGGGCGGCCCAGCCAATGCTCGCTGGGGTGCAGGGACGAATGAGGTAGTCATGGTACGAAACATGTAATGGCTGGCCGTCATATTTCCGCATGAGCCGCCAAGAGGGTGCGCGAGAGGGACATTTGGCGTGGGTGCGTGCCGCTAAGCGCAAGCACGTCAGCCGCCTTTCACCGTCCGTTTGGACGCTGCGGCTGCGCGCATGGGCGAGCATCGCGCAGAAAGTATATAGGCGCCTGGTCGCCGTCTTGTTTTCCGCTCTTCTCTCCATTTCGATTTTTTGGATCTGGCCCTTTGGTTCTGGCTGGGACGGTCCTTCTGCCAACTACCCTCTGCCTTCTACACTGTTGACTGTTGATGCTCGCGGAACGAGCTGAGTCTATCGACTATACATCACCCCGGCACCACGATTGCACGAGAAAGAGTTGATCACGCACATACACATGCACGATGGAATACTCGCCCGCAATGTCGACCCGGAGCGACTTCTCCGACATGGACGATGAGGCTTTGGAACTGTATCTCGCGTCCTGCGTCCCGCTCTCCAACCTTCCTACCCCTCCGCCAGCCAAGGAGCAACACCCTCTTCTACCAACGTCACTGCCAACACCACCGCTCGACGCCTCAGAATTCCACCACGCCCCTGAACTAGAAGGTTAGTATTTCTCTTGTTCTCTCCACATCGCGTGCTTTGTTGCTATTTGGGAAGGTTCAAGGTAGAGTTGATGGGCCGGCTCTCGCATCATCGAGGATCGGCCCTGCATGCGGAAGTGGAGCTTGCGGCGTCCGTCCGGGCCTTGGAACTTCTGGCCCTTCCGTTCCGACGTCATGTTTTCCCCTGATTTTCAGACCCGCTCTCTGTTTCTGATTTTTCCGTTTCCGAGCCAGACTCGCCACGCACTTTCAATAAAGTTTTGTGGGACGCTGGGCCTTGGCTGACGAGGACCCTATGTTTAGTATACGCTACGCATCTGGCCAACCTGGTCCCTCGCAACGTCTCGTCACGCACGCCTGATGTTGCCGTCATCCAGGGCCTTTTGGGCAGAGCCGGGTTGCCCGTGGACGTTGTTGCGTTTGCGGGGTGTGTTCTTGATGCGCTTTCAAGTCGGTTTGGTGGTGCGTGGAGGGAGGTGTGTGGTGGAGCCGACTCATCTTTGCACAGCTTTTCCTTTGGCTACGACATCTGGCACCGGTCAACCGCCTCTCCCTCACCAGATCTAATTGTGCTCTCTGCCCTCGCGCTCGCGTACGGTTTCATGGATGACCGCGGCCGGTCGAACAGCCACTGGGCGAGGATTGAGGCCGCCGGGCGCTTCGAAGCGAAGGACGTCGAGGCCACCAAGATGTGTATCCTCCGGGATACGGACTATGGCCTTTTCCGCATCAGTGACGCGATGGTGAGGAAGAGATGCCGTGATCTGCAACGCGCGTGCGACTTTGCAGTTCCAGTGGCCTCTCTTGCTCGTAAGGATAGTGTTGCGAATATGGAGGGGGACGAGGGATGGAGGCCGAAACTGGCGCTTAGCACCGGCACTGGCGCTTTGGGGGTTGCAGTTTGGGTGAATGGCGTGCAGACGCCTGAGCCTAGTCCCTGAGCCCCAGTATGGTTTTGGGTTGGTTGGAAGCGGGTGGGTATGATTGCACGTCGAGCAACGGTCCACGTGGCGTGGCTGGTTGTTGTGCCTGCTTCTTTGGCGTTGGCTTCAAAACCGTTGGCTGACGGCTTCTGACATCTCTCTCACGATACCCCATTACATTGTTTGCATCTTTTGCTACGGATCGAATCTTACGCATTGCTTGGGCGAAATATTCGGCGCTCCTGGGCCTGGACCGGACTTTGACTTTTACACGTATTGCTTCATGACAGGCTTGTTGTCGGGGTCGAGATGGAGTGTATGGCATGGCGGTATTTTTCTGGTTTCTCGTTTGTGGCGTTCGGTCAATTTGCGATCGGGCTTGGTGGCCTGATGGGATGGGTGGGTACCTACCTATGGCTGTGGCTTTTTTGTTGCGCAAGCGTTCGACTGGTACATGGCATAATACCTGGTGATTTTCCAATGGAAGATAGTGCTCTCACCTGATACATCGCGTTTGTACCGGTACATTCCGAATGCGGTGGGACGATTTCTGGATTGTACCTCGCATGTGTTACGCATGAGAAGTTGTCCAGGTGACGCGACGGAGGCTCGCTTCTTTGGAGGGTGGTGGGTTGTAGCATGTCTCGTGTGGTTGCTTTGCTGAGTGGTTTGCTATGTTACGTGTGTGTGTGTTGCAGTGTGCACTTGCTCGTCATTGGTCATCAAGCCTTGAGAATTATCGATTGCTAGTTCTCGTCTTCCTACGGTGACAATATGGTAGTCGGGCCATGTGATCGCGGAAGATACATTCTACAATCAGAGAACCAGCGTCGACAGCTGATCTGCAGATATAACGCAGCGGTCTGTCATAAAAGACAGCCTCACGGGAAGAACGAACATATGTGGATTTGCTAAGGACTTGCGAAGAGTTTTCGAGGAAGCTCTCACCATGCAAACCTTACGAATGAGAGGAGAGAGACAGAATCACAGTGTGTCCAGACACTTTCTTGATATGTTGACGTACCCTTCCGAGAATTGCACTTCAAATCAACAGCGAAAAGCTCGAACTTTTTTTTTGGGCACTCGCATCGATGAGTGGTGGATATACGGACAGAGTCTCGATCGATGGTATCACGACTTGACCAATGCTAGGCGGCGCTTCAGAAGGCAGCGGAGGTCGCGGGCATGTCATTTTGAAGACGAGTCATTTCAGGAGTCAGACGGTGGGAAGGACGGCGACACTCTTTGAAATGAGAGGATGTAGCTACAAGAGTAGCAATTCGCGGCCCAGAATCTTTGAAGAAGTTCATCTCCTTGGCGAAAGAGAGCATTATTCCCACTCATCTGTGGGGAACCCGGCAGGGTCAGCAGTTCCGAAGATCGGGATCGGTTCGGTGGCACCGGTGAGTATTCTTCCTACCGTGAGGAAGGAGGCGTCGTTGCAATCAGTGGGAGTTCTGACTACTTTTGCGTCCCGCGCTATGATTCGCTGTTCCGAGATTTGTTCCGAGTATAGATGTACGGGTGGTGGTGAAACTCGTCACAGTAGAAAAGCTCCGCAATGCCTTGCTACATCTGTGTCGATTCTAGTGCTTCAAAATCATACGTGGACACTTTAGTTAGTCGGTACGCTTTAATAGTTCGAGTGGCTTTTTGAGTCAGAAGAATACGCTGCGGATCCTTTCCGGTATATGCGTAGCGGAGAGTGCTACCCTCGCATGCTTGGTAGATCTGGGGTAAAAGGGACTAGCCATGGGACAGTTGAACCTGCTTCCCTGGAAGAGGTGCGGCTGTGGGGAAGCCTGATTGCTGCTTATGAGCGCTATGGGGATGATCATCAACGGCCCGCCGTGAGGTCAATGTGCAGTGTGAGAGCAATGGGTAGTTCGGACGCCATCCCAATCAGGTCTAGCGCATATCCCCCAAGCCTCATCGCTCAACTGCACATGCATCACTGCTCCGTTCGCTCATGCTTGATGCCCGAGAAACCAACTCTTCCTCCTCCCTGAAGTCGTCTTCGTGAGCTTGTCGGCAAAGACGAATAGTAGCATGCTACGCAGCCCAAGTCCTGGCATTTGCATCCCACATCACCCGCCCATTAGTCAAGGAGCCCCTTATCACTCATCGTCCGATTGCCATACGTCTGTAAGCTCGCTGAGGCTTAATGGTGGGGCTTGCATCTGGTGGCCCGAGCTCTTCATGTACAACGACGTAACCGCACGTCGCGCCGCTGTCGCTGTCCATCAAAGAACACACCGCCATGCGACATGAAACCAAGCAAACCAAGCCGGTGCCCCAGCTAGCCCTGTTGCCGTGGCAAAGGAGGTGCGCAAGCGTATTGAAAGAGGGTGGCAGGAGGAGAGCGAGAGATAATAGGGAAAGGCTCGATGGTGTGATGTCGCCCTGGGTCGCGCTACCCCACTCTGGACAGCTCCATGCATCAGAGCTGCATATCGAGCTCAACAACATTCGAGGAGTGACGGTTAGCGGGCCAATCTCCCCGCAAGGAACCCGGCTGTCACCCTCCGTCATCCTGTCCTGATCATCGCTCCTTTGCCCTGGATCGAGCGGTGCACTGTGCTGGCTGCCCCGCAGTCGAGTAAACAACGCCTCAGTCATCCTCCACCCCCACCGCCCGTCAACTGGTAAACACGTCGCGTTTATAACCCTTTAACGCCCCGTGGCCCCCTCCTGCTCTTCTAAGCCACTACTTCCCCGCCGCCCACCACGTCGCGCCCTTCGACGCCTCCCTCGCCCCTCTCGCACCGACACTCCCTCAGCAATTCCCGCTTTGCTGCCATTGACATCTTGAGAATGGCGGCAGCGACCGGCAGACACCCGCGCGAGCGGCGGCCCTCCACGAGCGCCCCGCTGTCAGATTTCCAGGGTCCGGTGGGTCCCGAGCATTTTACGCGCCCAAAGCACAAGAGGACCGTGACCGGGTTCGGCCCGCAGGAGATCAAGAATGTGGAGGCCAGCATTCCCGAGCCGCAGAGGGCTGCGTGGCGGAAGTTTGTAAGTTTGTTCCGTTTCCATGGCGCTCAGTGGGGCGACGTCACGGTCGGGATGGAATGCCAATGCGATTATAGACCCCGAAGCCGTTCACGACCCCCGAAGAGTTCGGCAAAGAGACGGTCAGACATATCGAGACGACCCTGGCGCGGTCGCTCTACAACTGCGATGAGGGTGCGGCCTATGCGGGCACGGCGTTGGCGTTCAGAGACCGACTGGTTCTGGAGTGGAACAAGACACAGCAGAGCCAGACGTTCTCAGACCAGAAGCGGATATACTGTGAGTAGATACGGGAATACGATATATACGGCGCTAAGAGACGCAGATCTTTCCCTCGAATTCTTGATGGGACGGGCTTTGGACAATGCTATGCTCAACGTTGAGCAGAAAGACACGGCTGCAAGTGCGTCGACGACACTTGAAGATCACAATAACAATGCTAATTTTACGCAGAGGGTCTTAGCGAGCTCGGCTTCCGCATGGAGGATATCATCTCCCAGGAGCACGATGCTGCGCTCGGAAACGGCGGGCTCGGCCGTCTGGCTGCCTGCTTTCTCGATTCAATGGCATCGCTCAACTACCCTGCATGGGGCTACGGTCTCCGCTACCGATATGGCATCTTCAAGCAGGAGATCATCGACGGGTACCAGGTCGAAGTTCCGGATTATTGGCTGGACTTCAACCCTTGGGAATTCCAGCGTCACGACATCACGGTCGATATTCAATTTTACGGCCACGTAAACAAGTGGCAAGACGACGAGGGCAAGCAGCAGTGCTCTTGGGAAGGTGGTGAGATTGTACAGGCTGTGGCTTTCGATGTTCCGAGTAAGTAATTATGAGGCGGGCTTAAACAGCAACAGAGGTGCTAACTTCTGCAGTTCCTGGATACAGGACACCGACTTGCAACAACCTCCGTCTATGGGGCAGCAAGGCCGCCAGCGGAGAGTTTGACTTCCAAAAGTTCAACTCGGGTGACTACGAGAGCTCCGTTGCAGACCAGCAGCGCGCTGAGACCATTTCTGCCGTGCTTTACCCCAATGACAACCTGGAGCGCGGCAAGGAGCTTCGTCTGAAGCAGCAATACTTCTGGTGCGCTGCATCACTCTACGACATCGTCCGCCGGTTCAAGAAGACGAAGCGCTCATGGAAAGAGTTCCCGAATCAAGTTGCGATTCAGTTGAACGACACCCATCCGACTCTCGCCATTCCCGAACTTCAGCGGATATTGGTTGACCTCGAGGGTCTAGAATGGGAAGAAGCTTGGAGCATCGTCACCAATACGTTCGGCTACACCAATCACACCGTGCTCCCGGAAGCCCTAGAGAAGTGGTCGGTTCCGCTCATGCAACATCTCTTGCCCCGCCACCTTCAGATCATCTATGACATCAACCTTACATTCCTGCAGTACGTCGAGCGCAATTTCCCAAAGGATCGTGAAATGCTCGGGCGCGTATCCATCATTGAGGAGTCCAACCCCAAGATGGTCCGCATGGCCTACCTTGCCTTGATCGGCTCTCACAAGGTCAATGGTGTCGCTGAGCTACATTCCGACCTGATCAAGACGACTATTTTCAAGGACTTCGTCAAGATCTACGGGCCAGACAAGTTCACTAACGTGACCAATGGCATCACCCCTCGCAGGTGGCTGCATCAGGCCAACCCCAGGCTGTCCGAGCTGATCGCTTCCAAACTCGGCGGCCATGAGTTCCTTAAGGATTTGACACTGCTTCACAAACTTGAAGCCTTCGTTGATGACAAGGACTTCCGAAAAGAGTTTCGTGAGATCAAGTATGCGAACAAGGTCCGACTTGCGAAGCATATCAAGGAGCACAACCACGTTACTGTCAACCCGGCGGCGCTGTTCGACGTGCAGGTGAAGCGCATACACGAGTATAAGCGCCAACAGCTCAACATCTTCGGCGTCATCCACCGCTACCTCCAAATCAAGCAAATGTCTGCCGAAGACAAGAAGAAGCTTGCTCCCCGTGTTTCCATCTTCGGTGGGAAGGCCGCGCCGGGCTACTGGATGGCGAAGACGGTTATTCACCTGATCAACCAAGTCGGCAAGGTGGTCAACAGCGACCCGGATGTTGGCGATCTTCTCAAGGTTATCTTCTTGGAGGACTACAATGTCAGTAAGGCAGAGATTATCTGCCCAGCGAGCGACATTTCAGAGCACATCTCAACGGCTGGTACCGAGGCCTCTGGAACGAGCAACATGAAGTTCTGCCTGAATGGCGGTCTTATCATCGGAACCTGCGATGGTGCAAACGTAAGGGTCTTGTTCCAAAATGTTTGATATGGCACTTTACTAACCTGCCAGATCGAAATCACCCGCGAGATTGGCGAGAACAACATCTTCCTCTTCGGTAACCTCGCCGAAGACGTTGACGACCTCCGCCACGCCCACCTCTACAAGCACTACGAGCTCGACCCAGCCCTCGCCAACGTTTTCGACGCCATTCACTCCGGAACCTTTGGCGACGCTGGATCCTTCACCGCCCTCCTCAACGGCATCGTCGATCACGGCGACTACTATCTCGTCTCTGACGATTTCGCGTCGTACATCAAGACACAGGAGCTCATTGACGAGAGCTACAAGAACACGGAGGAGTGGACAACGAAGGCGATTCTGACGGTTTCGAGGATGGGCTTCTTCTCGAGCGACAGGTGTATTGATGAGTATGCGGAGAGCATATGGAACATCGAGCCTATCGTACCGAAGCAAGAGGAGACCATGCCTCGATCCGCATCTCCGATGCAGCTCTAGGTTGATTCAAGAAGATGGGGGCTTCCTGGAATTCCTCGTTACCTAGATTATCATTAAAGAATTGTGAGGGTGGTGAGATTGAAGATTGAGATTGAAGTGAAATGAATGTACCCAATTAGAGACCACCAGATATTTATGTTCTCATCCGAAGCATCGAGACTTGTTTGTCTTATCCTGTCACGACCGTTCGCTCTTGTCCATTAGGTATGACCTGAAAGGTCAGGTTTGCGGGAATGGTACGAACAGCAAAAGGCATAATGACTAAGCACAATCGCTCCAAAAGATAGCGACCGCTCCGTATCAATCACGACTCTAACGCTCAACGCAATCTGGCCGCAGAGCTCCAGCTAGCTCACCCCATCCCCGATCGCGCATTTCCGCAACCATGGCGAACAGAGGATACGACGTCGTTGTGGACGTGGACCAGGAGGTACTTTCCGCTCCGGAACACCCACCAGTTTGAACGCGCCAGGCTCACAAACCCCAGGGCGACCTAGGCCACACCGATCTCCAGGAGGATCTCGAATTCCACAGCTCCAGTAAGCGCTGCCTCCCATCCATCCCAATCTCTCCCTAATGCATTTGTGGCAGACTTCGAAAACACGCCAAACTCGCGAAACAAAATCCAGCCCGACACCGCCGGCTTCCTCCCCGCCCCCGCCTCGTCCTCCTCCTCGCGCAAACACTACCTCTGGACACTCTCCTTCTACGCCCAAGCTTTCGACGTCGACACTGCCTCCGTTATAAATCGGTGTCGCGCGACCCTCTACCCGCGCGCAAACTTCCTGGATGTCCTCGAAGGCAATCCCGACTTGTACGGCCCCGTGTGGATCGCCACGACCGTCGTCGTTATATTGTTCCTTACCGGAACGATAAGCCAGTATTTGGCGCATCAGGGAAAGGACCATTTTGCGTATGATTTTAAGCTGTTGAGTGGCGGCGCGGGCATGGTGTATGGGTATACGGGGCTTGTGCCCACAGGGTTGTGGGCCGTGCTGAAGTGGTATGGGAGCGAGAGTGCTAATTTGCTGGAGTGTGTTTGCTTGTATGGGTATGCAAATTTGATTTGGATTCCGGTGGCGTTGATTAGTTGTTCTCCGATCAACCGTAAGTTGCGCCCTCTCCCTCCCCTTTCCCGTCTTCCTACTACTGTGGACGATCACGCCGGGCCTCGTGGGGAATTACGGCTAACGTGGGAGCTTGCAGTCCTCAACATCCTCTTCGTCGCCCTCGGCTTCGCTGTGTCCGCTTTCTTCCTCCTGCGCAACCTGTACCCCGTCCTCTCCTCCACCGAAGCCAAGACCTCCAAGATCTTGCTCATCGTCGTGCTCGCGCTGCACGCGGGTTTCGCTATCGCTATCAAAGTTCTTTTCTTTGCGGCTACGAGTCCTGTGGGGCCGATAGATGGGCCTGAGGCTGGAAGCGGGAATGAGGGTGAGGGCGACAAGAAGGGGGATATGATTCGGGTGTTGTTGAGGATATGAGAGGGGGAAGAGGGGGAAGAGGGGGAAGAGGGACTGTGAGGGTAAAGAGAGGCGAGGGGAGGGTTGCTTGTATGATATATTTTCTATTAAGGGATTGCACATTGTGTATGCATAGAGATATAGGGGTACCTGGTGTTCTTGCTGAAGATGGAAGACTGTGGGGATAGGGAATGCATCTTGTCACTCTTCTCCGCGCCAGCTGCACCACCATTCAGGCGCATCCGCAAAGTTTGTGAGAAACCTAGAGTCCGTCTCTTCTCATATGGTGGAATCGAGGCCCATCGCCGAAAAGGAAACTAATATATTGAATCAGCCAATTGGATGGAATTAAATGTGTAGCATAGCAACTTTGTCTTATTATCCCCACTTTTCTTTCCTTCTACATCAATCCACCGAATCGTTTTGTGCGTTTTGTGAGTTTTCTGCTGCCGAAATTTCTTCGTCTTGGACGCACCGGTTAGTTAGTCGTCTGACTTCTATTTGAATTATTCATACCCGCTCCCGACCAAGAGCCGCCTTAAGTATCCCAGGCTCTTTTCCAACTCTATACCAGTGTTAATCATTCTTGATAGACACCATCCTTTCCTAGCTTCCTAATCCGCCTTCCTTCTTTGTCATTATAATAGGGTGCTTAGCGTGCACCTTCCCGTCATTCTCGTATCCGGCACTAGCTTACCCCGCGTTCTACATCATACCTTCGGTACGAGCGACCAGCCCGCGGAAGCATTGCAGATCTTCAAGTGGATGTTTATGTAGCCTCGTTACGCTAACTGTTCACTTCCCTCTCGCCCAGCCTCAAACACACACTTCTAACAATGCCGCACTCAGGCCACTCCAATTCTCCCACCTGCTCCACTTTCCCCGACCTTCCCCGTTTTTCGGAAAGTGTATCCACGGCCCCCTTGCTTCGCATCTCTCTCTCGAAACTCCTGAACCGCGACCCGGAAGAGGAGGAACGATGCTGGAACGCGTGCTGTGACCTGGGCTTTTTCTACTTGGACTTGCGCACCTTGGACCAAACTGCGTCAAAAGATGTCGATGGGACGGCGTTGCTGCGAGACGCGGCCAAGTTATTCGAGGTCATGAAGGGCTTTTTCGAATTACCGATCGAAGAGAAAGCAAAGTACGACTTCGCGGATCAAGGCAGTTATTTCGGGTACAAAGGGTATGGAGCAGGTATTGTCGATCGCAAGGGCACTCGGGATCGAAATGAATTCTACAACGTATGAGTTGTTCCAAGGTTGGGCAATTGGAGGGATGAAGTGCTGATCATGAGGGCTGCAGATCTCGAAAGACGACATGCTCGGCCTGGGCGAGCAACTACCTTCCCCCTCAGTCCTAAATCCTTACCGCGCTCTCTACATATCCTACATCCACTCCTCGCACGCTATATGCATGCTCGTCGCGTCATTGCTCTCGTCGCGCCTCCCTCTCAAGCCAGCCATTAACGAATCCGGCGGCCTCCCTGCTCTCCACAAACTCAACGCCGTTTCGGGCGATCAAATCCGCTTCGTCAAGGCACCGCCTCAGGAACAGCCCACTGAAGGCGTCGCGCTAGGCGAACATACAGATTTCGGTAGCGTCACGGTGCTGTTCAATCGTCTGGGCGGACTGCAGGTCAAGCTGCCGGAATATATCGAGGCACTCCCGCCTGGCTCGTCTGCGCCGTGCTCGCCCGTTGAAAGAGAGCTGTGTGAGGATGGATGGACGTACGTGCGTCCGCTTCCAGGCCACTGCATTGTCAATCTCGGCGACGCGCTTGTAAAATTCTCGGCAGGGAAGTTGAGGAGTAATATTCATCGGGTTGTTGCACCGCCGGGGGAGCAGGGAGGCGTCACAAGGTACAGTCTGGTGTACTTTTGTCGGCCGGGGGATGATGTTTTGTTGAGGAGCTTGGTGGAAGGCGGAACGGATGGAGAGGAAGAGGAGGTTAGTGCAAAGGAGTGGATTTTGAGGAGGGCGTTGGGGAGGAGGAAGATGGGTGGGTGGGAGGGGAGTGGGGGGACGGAGCGGGTGAGCATGAGGGGTGGAACGTATTAATGGAGAGGAGAGGGAGTTAAGGGTATTAATTTATTATTCATTAAGCGCTATGCGAGATCAAAAACGACGCAGTCTTACCTTATGGTGAATACAGACTATTACACCCCCTGACAGCCCAACTCAAAACATCAAAGCCCACAGCGCCATACGGATTCAACAGCTCCTCGCAGAAGTAATGCCAATCACTACCAGCACAGCCCTCACCGCTCCACAGATTGAGGCAACAGCTATCACTCAATACGCCATCGCCATACGAAAAGCTCAAAGGTGACCCTGCCTTGATAGGTCCAGGTCCAAACTCCAGCGCCGAGTTCGTGATACAAGCGCTATTGATGGTGACATTACCTGCCTCGTTCTTCTCCAGCCACGCGGGGTTCTCGGTGTACAGGCCGCCGGGATTGGTGTGGAAGGGCACAAAGCTAACATCATCAGGTATAACCGAGAAATCCCAGGACCCCGCAGTAGCCAGAGGCTCCGGCGTGGTGCTGGCTGTTGACGTGCTCGACGGTGTCTCGGAGAAGAAAGTGGTTGACGGAGGCGGGGTGGGCGTATAAGGCGTCGAACATTCTTGCCAGTTGAAACATCTATACTGCGGCGTACAGCCTTCCACCGTATGCTGCTTGCACACCATCCCCTCGGGACATGGGTTCCCAGTATCCGGACTGCACTCGTCTGGGCCCAGAGGGCATGTGTCGGGCGCTCTGGTGAGATTGGCGCAGACGCCGGAGAAGCCGTTGTCGGGGTAGAGCTGGAAGCATGAACAGCCGTCCTGCTTGCCGCAAGACCCGCCGAAGTTGTAGCATAGATTGGGGTAGCCGAAGCATTGGCCGTTTACGCATGGGCCGCGGGTGCACTAATGACAGTTAGTTTCTGGAATGAAGGAGGCAGAGGTTGAGACGTACCAATAGCCCACAACCACCGCAATTTTGCGGATCGGAAAGGAAGTTTGTTGTGGTACATGTTGGAGTGGGCGTGGACGAGGTGGAGCTGGTGTTCAACCAACGAGTCGGTGTGCTAGAAAGGGTCGGAAGAGGAGGAGTCGGTGATGTTGACGGTGTGGGCGTGATGCTTGGCGTAGGGGTGGATGAAGGCGGCTCGGTCTCTGGTGGTACTTCTTCCGACGTGGTATCTGTTCCGCCCGATAGGCGGCGCCCACAGCGGCCGTTGCGGCAATTTTGGAGCTCGCCACACTGATATTCTTAGCGGTAGCTCGACGTAATATGGAATTCTCTTACCTTATTGCCGCATGTGCCACAGTTGTTGTCGTCAGTCATTAGATCTGCACCGCCGCATGGGAGTGCAGACTGAGAGGGGGTGTTTCCAATTGGCTCTTGAGTTGGTCCTTCTTCGGGAGCTGTGCCTGGACCCGTATCGACTGGCTGAGTATCAGCCGGGCCAGTCTCAACAGGCGGGGCCTTTGATTCCGTCAGAGGTTGCGTAATAGCGGGCTCAGAGGCAGATGATTCTGTCGCACTTGCTGAGGGAATGGTTGGCACCGAAGCTGAGGGCTGTTGAGTGGGCGGTACACTTCCGATGGGTTCTTCCGGAGGCAGTATGAGATCCTCGAGGCCCGAGCAAGCCTCGCTGGAGAATTCTTCTGCGATGGGAAAGGCCTGGCTGACCATGTAATTGCAGAACATGCTCGCGCCAAAAACAGACACGAATTCGAGCTCAGGGGCTACAGCGGCGTTGGCGGTATATACGGCTGTCACGCAGGCATCGACGACGCCAGGTGCAAAAGCCTCGACTACAGTTCCTGAGAAAAAACCCTCGCAGATTGTTGATAGCGTCTCGGAAATAAGGGTATCGGCGAAGACTTCGCCATCTTCTTGAACAGCAGACACTTTGCTGCCAATGTATCCTCCGAGCTCTTCGGCAAATGTTCGGATGTTGTCAGATGTAGCTCGAACTCTGTGTTTGTAGACTGCTCTCTTTTGGGTATCTGGTCCGATGAAATGTGGCGAAGTCTGGTGGGCCGCACTGCCTTGGAAGATCACGGCGAAAGCTAGGAGTGAGACCAGAAGAACACTGATCTTTGGTCGCCAACGGGGTGCACTTCCGGTGTACTGCTCAGGCTGAGAAAGCTCGGTCGGATTGGCAGTGCTTGTAGCCGAAGCCGTACCCGTGGGAGTCTCGCCCGCCACAGTGAAGCTTGGGGAGCCCCCCAAACCGCTCCAAATGTATCCGCCGGTCGGAACACTAGAAGATGCGGCTTCAGAGCCGGCAGCGCTAACAGGCACGTTTGCGGGACCTTGGACTCCGGGGGTCACCTGCCCCGATGGTTGTGGCTCCTGAGGAGCACACTCCGGCTCCTCCGTCCTCTGGTACCCGCTGACCTTGGTCCCAGAGCTCGTCCCATCGCTAATGATATGAAGGCCTTTGCAAGCCGGAAGTGTAATGTTCTGATTCTGGGATACTCGGTGGTCGGCATTCGGATCAGGCTGCGTGAAGAGCATCGGCCCGTAGTACATCGAATTGTAGGCCTCGCATCTCACGGTGCTTTTGTATTCAAGACGGCCTCCGTTGTCGCCAATAGTTCCCATGGGATATTGGTCGAAGCCATTGCAGGCAATTCCCTGACAGGCAAAGTCGATCTGAGGCAGATTGCCGGGGCCGCAATCTCTGAATGTGCCTTTCAGCTCTGTGCCTCCGTCCATGGTGGTGGTATGAAGTGGTATAAATTCGGTATGTAGACTAGCTGAAGCGCTCGATAGGGCACTGTCTCTACCAGAGGGGCTGCTTTATACGCGGACGGCTCTTCCTCGAGCCTAGAGCATCGGTCCACAACACCAGACAATCGCATTGTCCGAATAGCCTTTTGGTGTGTGGGTTGGGCCATCGGTCGGGCGTTCCTGTATTGAAGGCGCAAGGCTAGGGTTATGGTTTTGGCAACAGTGGACGAGGGCTTTCGTGTGCAGCTACTGTTGGAGCATGCCTTACTCGTGGCGTAGCCGGTCTTGTGGCAAGCTTCCTCTTTGGTACATACGGCTGAAGCTCACCCGATCTCGGCTGATACCTGATCGAAATGCCCTGCGGAATACGAGAGCTAGACATCAGATAGTATCCGGCTCATGGGGTGAGCAAGAGTGTTAAGCGAATGCCAAGCTTGTCCGTCGCTGGCATATTTCTGGTCTCACCACCTCATGTGCCGAGCCGAAACCCTAAATCGTTGGAAAAACCAAACTTGGAGGATGAGTTACAATCTGATCATACAATCGTTTGTAAATATCGAAAAGTAAGAAAACCACGGAAGACTCGGACAGTGCTCAAAGCAAGATATGTCAAGGAAACCACAGTGCTCGGGTCTGACCAAATACCAAACACCAACGGTGAGCCCTGCATACCCTCCACGAAACTCACCATTTATTTTGTAGTAATAGTGTCGGCCTTGCAAATGCCCTGCGCATCGCTGACAGCAGTTCCATCAGGAGTATCCTCAAATTCACAAACGAAGCCAGCAGGGCACTCCACGCCCGCAAACCCACCACATACTCCACCTCCAGTGCCGAGGGGAATAACAACAGGAGTAGTAATGATGGGGGTAGGCGTGGGAGTTCCAATCGCGTTAGTTGAGTTCGAGGAGGGGCTACCGTAGGTAGTCTCGATGAAACAGAACATATAATCGGCGACTCGTTCAGGGTCCTTCTCGCGGCATTGGTAGCCGGTAGGGCACTTCGGCATTCCCCGACCGCAAGATTGGGTCCCGTTTGCCGGGCGTGTAATGGTAGGGTTCGTTGTCGTGGTGGTTCCGGTGGGATATGTGCTGGTGGTAGGGAGAGGTCCGACGGGTAGGATGCTCATTTCGCGGCATTGGTCGGAAACCTCCAAGACTTTGGCGCAGCCGGCGGCCATGAGCTTTGCATTGACTCTGTCAACATTCGCGCGCTCGCAGGCGCATTTCTAGGACGGTCGTCATTTTACATAACTCTGTTGGGGAGCCATGTGGGAACTTACGCCTTCTTGTGAAGTAACGCAGAAGCCAAGCTCATAGGCGCAAGCCTCGCTTTCCTCGAGTGGAGGAGCGAGGGGTGCGGCGACGGTGAGAGAGAGGAGGGACGCCAGGATGATGGAGGCCTTCATGTTGATTGGTTGCGATATTACGGTAGTGACAGTGATGTGCGAAAAGAATGTGGAATCCGTACCAGGCCGAAGACGAGGTGATTTTCATCATCCTTATATTTTGCAGGCCATGAAACAAAGGCAACGCCTTTCGCCCGTGCGTGTTGGAACACCGCAGTGAGATTCGTTGCCAAGATACGGAAGTTGGCGGTCGCAAACTAGGCGTTGGAGACAAGGCGGCCTCCATAGTCCGCCTTACATTCTAATCTTGCGCGTGGGTGATTGATGAGAAACGAAGTTACTCGAAATGGTCATCGAGAACAGTGTACGGACCAAAATGTGATATCGGGCAAATGACAGTTCATGCAAATCTGTTAGCAGCTTAAGACACTTGTAACGGATATGGGAAGGTGTAGGGGCTAGATGATGAGAGCATCGTGTAGGATGCCGCGCGTACGGTTCCTCCGCAAATTCCCAAATCTAGTCTGTAAGCAGGTCGGCAGAGGAGGATCGAGGCGGAAGCTTGGCAATCTTCACCTGGTCCAACCGGACGCGGATAGCAAAATGAACCTAAGCCTGTTGTGCCCAGAGGAGAAATGCGGTGGGGAAAGTTTTGGGCGGCACTGATATGTCGGGTGTAAGCAGTAAGATTGTTTCGTTTCAAGCGGACCTTGTCCATCATCAACGTCCGACGGAGAAGATCTTGGCAGTAGATCATCGAGGGCGCAGCATTGAAATGTCCGATTCCCATTGCGGGGTTCGTGAAGGAGGTCCGATCATCAGCAAGCGATGGTGTCCGGGTTTTAGTTAATGGTGGTGATCATCTCGCAGCTGAAAAACTGGGTAACAGCAACGGGTTTTAGTTGAAAATCATATTGCTAGGCTCCAGTGGCGATGTCAGCATATCATGAATCTTGCCATACCCACCTGTCACGGAACGATCAAATGGGGAACAGGGGCTGGTGCTCTGAACGATGGTTGGCAACTACAATCTGCTCCCGCCCTTCGCCTTGTCCCTCACAAGCTGCGCCATGCGCAAAAGTGCATACAAGGTCTGCATCCGCGGCATTTCAAATCCCCTCTCGCGCGCGATCCGGATAGGATTGCCCAATATAACCTCCAGCTCCATCGTCTTGCCCTGCTCCCAGTCCAAGGCCATGCTGGGCTTGCTCCCGCTTGTGTTCCGCTGCGTGCTGCGCAGTATCTGCTCGGGGCTCGCGAACTCCTCAGGCAGCGGTGCACCGAGGATCTTGGGCGCGGTTGTGAGGACCTCTTCCATCACACCTTTGAGGTGGATGGAGAGCTCCGGGTCAAGCGACATGGCGTTGTTGGAGACGCCGCCTGCGAGGACCGAGGAGGGGTTCATGGATGCGTTGATGGCAATCTTGTGCCAGCGCACGAGCTGCAGTTTGGCGTGAGAATAGGCCGAGGCGTCCTTGATGCCGCCTTCTTTGAGCAGGGTGATGAAGACATCGTTCTGCTCAGTCACGCGCGCATCTGTTGGCTTCTCGTTTCTTGTGTCCAGGTGAGGCAGGTACGGCCCGCTGTTTATCCGCGTCCAGCGGTTGTGCTTGATGTGGCCGGGGCTGGTCTGCGCGCAGGAAGCGATGGTGACGGCGCTGCATATCGCCGCCTTGGGGAAGCGTCTGGCGTACGGCTCCTCGACACCCAGGCCATTCTGTATCAGCACGATGGTCGTCGTGTCGCTCACCAAGCCCTCCAGGATTGCCGAGTCGTCGCTCACGTCGGGCAGCGCCTTGGTGCTGACGACGGCGTAGTCCCACTGCACTCGGCTGCTTCGAGCCTCATCGGGGTTCGCGAATGTGTGAGACGGCGTGAAGGTGTATTCGCCGTACTGCGGAGAGGTAACCCTGAAGCCATGCGCCTTCACAGCACTGTAGTTGGAGCGACAGATGACGGAGACGTGGATCCCGGGGACCTGCGCGAGGCGCGAGGCGTAGAAGGCCCCAATGGCGCCGGCGCCGACGATGAGAATTTCGACAGGCATGAGGGAGACGCGCTGGAGTGCGGCAGCAGCAGCAGCCAAGTTCGCCGTGTGGACGCCATTGCAGCCATTGCTGGCAGGCAAGTCATCTGCCTCGGCATCGCATTCACCGAGAATCGGACCGGAGGAACCATCTGCCGGCGATGTCTGACGCAGCGCCTCCAGGCTAGCCCAACCTTCAACCACCTTCAGGCGCTGCATCGCCGTTTCAAAGACGCGGGCATCGTGGGCGAACAATCACAGGTGCTGCATCACATGACATGCACAGGATCAGATCATGGCCGCACGGCAACTCCTTCCGGTCGCGTCTCGCCAAGCGCTGCTTCCCATCGTCGACATGTTGTGGACATGACTGGCCCTGGATGCACACACGCCCGTGAGCGCTGGCGACACCTCCAGGCCCTCGATGCGACAAAAGATATCAAATCTGCTGCATCGGCGGAAGAGACAAGAGCCGGTCCCAAAACGTCACGAAGCCATTAATGAGCCGCTCATCAAGCAATACATTGGTCCGCCTGAGTGGGCGGTGCAGTCGAACGTGCAGTAGCCCGACGTGTCTAAGAGGCTGCTCAGAGCATATCTCGACCGGGGTCGAAGTGTTTGGTGCTGTTGCTGGTGTTTGTGGAAGCGGATGGGGATACCGTCACACACGGACACTCCTTAGACTTCCACTGCCCTCGACGATCGAAATATTCCATTCGAAGCGATTCTCGAAGCGCCATTGTTCAATGGTTCCGGCCGCTGATAAAAGGTTTTCAGCGCCGTTCTCTTTCCATGGCCGATTTCGTTGTGCAGCAACCAGTATACATCTACACCCTGTCTCGCAACATTCGGCCTCGGCATGCACAAAACCCCCAGGTTTCTAAACACTCAAACAAAGCGTAACAAGTTTGATCTCGATTCTCGATTCTACAGTAAAACGCGGAGTGAAACGGTGGTAAATCAACGCCAAGAAAACCCCAGCAAACAACAAGCATCACGACTAAATTTAGCCATTGCTTGGCTGTAGCGTGTTTGTAGCTTGTATGAGCCCGGTGGCTGAGAACCGTTTTACGGTTCCGTCGATGCCGGCGGCGAAGGGTATCATGGTACCTCTGCCGAAGGGTATCTGGGCGCTAGGACTACTGGACGACTGCATCACGCGCTCTTGAGAGGGAATGGGCCAGGCAATCTTGCGGTAGCCCTTGATTCCATCATTAGTATATTCTCAATGTATATGGAAGAAGCATTGATCTACCCCAGGACTATCTCGCAGCCAACCATCGTCATTCTCCCGCCCTTGATCTCCAGCAAAAAAAACGAAACTCCGCATAAAAACGACCCTCTCTTGGCAAGACACATCTTGCCCCCTAAACACTGGCCAGCCCTCTCTAGCCGCGACCCAGGCATCCGGTCACCCTTCGCCTATGTTCTTAGTGGCGGTCTTAGGTTTACCTTGGAACACAATCGCACAGCCAAGCTTACCCGAAGTATACGGATCCAACCTTGAGGCAGAACCCGCTGCATCTACCCATACGCCCAAGACCTTGGCCATTCAGGCAGATGGTTCTCCGAGGATGTTAGAAGCCGTTCAACGATGCAATTGGATGGCGCTAGGGATCTCTTTGTTGAGACGGCGCTCATGGAAAAGAAGCAGAGGCATCTCAAGAAGTATATATGGGACGAAGAAGAAGTCCACCAAAATTATCATCCCATACCAGCCTTTCCATTCCATCTTCTCCTTTCTTTCCTTCCCTTCGCCAGCAGCTAGTCTGTGGCTTGTACCATCTTTTCTTACTCTCTTCACTATCGTGTTGATCACTTAGTCATCTAATACTTTCTACTCCCTCGAAATGCACTTCACCAAGCAAATCGCCCTCGCGGCCACTCTGGCATCTTATGCCTCCGCTCACGGTGTGGTGGTCTCCATGAACGGCGCCAACGGAGTCACCATGCCTGGTCTCACGATCGCCGATGGCACTCCCCGCGACTGCTCTTCCAACGGCTGCGGTTCTCAGGCAGACACAGCCATCATTCGCGACCGCGAGATCACATCCGGCAAGTGCGGGCCATTGGGCCGCACTCAGGGCAACGGCCCCGTTGACGCTGCCGTCATGGTCGCTGCTTTCATGGGCACCGGTGCTGCCGCGGCACCGCCCGTCAACCAGGGTGCATCTGGCTCCGTTGGCGTTGAGGATAACATCCCGCAAAACGCTCAGGGCGCTCAGCGCCGACAGCTCCTCGGTGGCCTTCTTGGCGGCAAGGGCAAGGGTGCTGGTGGCGGCGCTGGTGCCACTGGCATCGCAGGTCTGCTCGGCGGTGGTGGCACCAAGGCTGAGGGCCCGCCAGAGACCAGGGTTGCCGCTGCTGCCGGGCAGGGTGCGTCCAGTGGTATGCCCACCGCGGCCGATGACGGTACCGTCGACATGACGTTCCGCCAGGTGAGTTCACTTCCTTTCCCAATCTCCT
>MU005582.1:43195-115818 GCA_010405425.1 Lentithecium fluviatile CBS 122367
CCCCCTCGACCACACGCAACATAATCTAAAGCCTCCCTACAGATCAACCAAGACGGCGCCGGTCCCTTCACCGCCGATGTCGACGGTACCTCGGGCGGCACCGACCCCAACGCCTTCCAGCCCGCAGAAGTCACCAAGGACGTTCCCGGCCTCGGCGTTCAGGGCATCTCGCTCGCCACCTCCACCGAGTTCGACATGCAGATCAAGATGCCCGCCGGCATGACCTGCGATGCTACCGTCGCTGGCGTCAACAACGTCTGCGTTGCTCGTGTGCGGAACGGCGCTGCTGCTGGTCCCTTTGGTGGATCCGTTGCTTTCACCCAGACCACGGCCGCACGGAAGAGGGCTATCGCTTATAGGCTCAAGAAGAGGATGGAGATTGGCAACACCCACTAAGTGGGCTAAGTTGACGCGGATTGAGGGGAGGAGATGGATGGCTATGGGTTGTTGATCAACGCATGGATGAGTGGGGATACCAGCTTTAGAGTTTCTTTCTATACATATTGGAGCTGCGCCCATACGCCACTCGTTAATTGTATTTAGACTTCGTTGTTGTATATTTTTGCGCTAACCTGCCTTCCCTTCATAATCATGTGTTGTTGAAAATGCAAAGGCCTTGCAGCAAGCCGCTCTTTCTTACTAGTATGTTCTAGACTCATTTGTGCCCCGATTCTTGGGACTTACGCTGCGCAAAAAGGCCTGACTTGGCAAAGAAACTAAACTTGATCGCCGATACAACATTGGCGACTAATGAAATGCTCGACACTTCCGTTCTGTTTCTCGCCGTCGTACTTCGCTCCTACCTAAATCTACTATCCCCCAGACCAATAATGCACTATCAGACTTTTTAGCATTCTGCTGCAACACGATTGCCTTGCAATATGTAAGAAGCGACGTTGCCTTGCAACTTACGCGGTTTCAAAGTTGTCAGCGCGTTCGTTTCAGATGGTTGACGTCAAGGGCAACGTCGGACATCGGGCTCTCCTCCATCACTTTCACTCCAACCACCTCTCATGCTGCAGATTCCGAAATCGTACACAAGGCGATATATGTGCGCGATGCCAAACGCTTCTTCCGTAGCCCTACTACAAAGGCCGAAGTCTGAACCGAGTAAGGCGCCTATTCCCAGTATTATTATCCATTGGCATCTGACTGATAAATTTTGATTACAAATCGGTCAAATCACTGATACGATTACTTCCTGTCAGCAAGACGGAACCCAAGAGCCTGTGCCGTCCATCTTTTGTGAGGTACAAAGCTTGCAAGTATGGCAAACTGGGGACGGCGTATTCTATCTCGAATCATATACCTTTGATGCGCTTGGCTCTAGCAGCATCGATATGACCGTAGCTCAAAATTGCACAGACTCAGCTGCCATGAAAGAGTATATGAGTAGTCCAAAATACTCCTCTTAGCATCGCAGGAGTTTTGCCAATATAGTTAAACCTAGTGCATCATCATGGAAGTAAGCCTCTACTGTCGAGAAGCTGCTGGCAACTCTCATTTACTCTTTCCCAAAGCTTGAAGGTTTCACAACCGTATTGCTTAGTGCAAGTAAATATCCAATGAAATCAATCCAGTGTTACAGCTAACCTGTCCATTCAGCAAAAGGAGAACGAGCGCATGTTGACCTTGAGCCAGCTCGAACCCCGTTGCAGCTGCAAAGCCCCAGGAATTCGTGCATTCGACCTCATCCGCGCCAAATTCCTCAGACGTCTCGGAGGCCAGCTTCGTAAAGAGGAGTATTTCAAAATCAGAGGAAGCACAGAGAAGATATTCGCACTTCCGGATTTTCCAGTACATGAGACATCGGGATTTGCTGGGGCTCAAGGTGTACAGTCGAGATATTGACAGTCATAGGGCTGGTGTAAATGTGAGCAAAGTGAACCGCTATGACACTGGTGCGGCCCATTCATTCGTGTCTTGAATTAGTAGACGGACAACTTACTTGCACTTCTCACTCACTTCGTAAAGCTTGGCCTCAGTGGCCTGGGAATTTTGCTGCTAGGGTCAGCCGGCACGTTGACTCACGGGATTTTGAAGTTGACCAGCATAAGGTACTAGAATCTGTTCATGAGACACAGCGTGCCAGCTGACATGCTACGGGACTTCACGCCGCAGCGACAAGCATAATTGCACGCGGACCACGCAATCCCCAAAATGTCAGCGCTTTACCTCAAACGAAGTCGCGGTCTTGTCTACGATAAGAGCCTCAAATGGCTTGACGAAAGGCTTGGTGAATCCAAATCTTGTACCAGATGGCGACATCACTTCACCAGGAGCGGGCCTTCCTCGTACGGTCAAAGTCAACAGCTTGCTTGTTTTCCAAGTATCGCGTTTCACCGTGGGGCCAAACGCGATACCCAATACCCCAGCAACCAGTTAGTTTCTCGCGAAACAGCGCGCCAGCCAACACCTTGCCTGAAATTTTCGCTTTCGGTTCATTCGAAACCAGATTCTATACGGGTCACGAGCGCTCTACTTCAAGATGGACAACTATGAGCAGCAGAGCTTCGCAGACGCCCTCTTGGGCTCAACGAATCCGATGGCGGGTGAGTGCAAAACAGATCCGATCCACAAAAGGCGGGCAATTCCACTGACGATAGAGCCAGATGACAACGGGGATACCCAGCAGGGCGCTATAATCTCATCAGCCCCCTACAATGCGCTCCAGGGCAAGGTGCAAGCTCTCGAGAACTCAAGCGTTCAGACGCAGCTCCAAGGTTGGTTGCTCGACGACAGCATCGGGAATACCCGGCTAAAATATTCCAGTACACAAGCTCCAAGGTGTCCTGGCTGAAGTTACCCATCTGAATGGCATGCTGTATAAATATGTCGGCGACCTCAATGCCCGAATCATACAGTTGGAACGAGGCAATGTGCAACTTGGATCCCATGTCGAGAACGAGGGCGAAGCCGAGGCGACAGGCGCCAGCGCTGAGACCACGGCCAAGGACAACAAAGGCATTCGATCTGACCTTGACCAAAGTCCAAGCGCTGTCATGGGTGATAACCGTCTCCTTCCTGCGTTCCCAGACGGTCTGCCAACGCCGATCACGCCGGTAGCAAAGGTGAGTGTTTGGTGTATTCTACATGCAAGATACTGCAGCGACTGACCTAGGGCCTGCAGACTACATTAGCCGGTGAATCAATCGAGCATTCCATGGACACACCCATTTCCCAAACACCCACCACTCCAGGTGGGACGCAGAAGCCGCGAACGATGCTCTACAAGAGCATGAAGCACAACCTAGCGAACATCATTCCCCACGCAGGAACCCAAATTCCCGTGATTCCCCTCACGGACAAGGAGCTTATAGTCTTTTTCTTCAATTCCTTACAGCGGCCGATAGTTTCCCTGCGTCTCTATGGTCGCAATTGGGGACCGTCTCAGATAACCTGCGTGCTCAACGCTCACCGCGAGATCAAGCCAGAAGGCTATAAGAAGAATACTACTAGCGTGAAATGTTCGAAGGCCATTAAGCGCGGCCAACAGCTTTATGGCAATAAATGGTACGATCAGTGGAAGAAATTCTTCCTCGAATCTGACGATGCGGACGCGACAGATGCTATCAGGCTCAGCCAGCGCGAGATTGATGCCGACGAAGATGGCAACGATTATATGGTCATGGATTGCCTGCACTCACTCAAGAAGTTGCCGGTTGATGACAACAACGAGAAGGCAATTTTCACTAAGTCGGTCGAATGGTGCGTCCAGAACGATGTCAACATCCCGCTCTCATTAATCCACAAAGTCGCAATCGCACTAGAGCACGACCTAGATCCTGGCGATTCCCTCGCCGCTGAGGACCTCGTCGATGATGCGCTCGTGGACGTGGACGTGGTCGAATCCCGCAAGGGCAACAACACCAAAGTCACCGCCGTGGCAGGTACCGTATCTTCAGAGCTCAGCGACGTGGACGAAGACTTACTTGCAGATGCAGATCCGGGGGAGTAGTCGTTGTTGCTGCTGATGGCCAAGGACGAGAATCATGCAAGAGCAACAGGGAGGAGCTGGCGACTGACACGAGTAAGAATTCGTTGTGTCGCCGGACGTTTGAAAGACTTTGATTGTGAACATTGAGATGACTTTGGGTTATACCTTGTGGTTTGCTAGATTCCGAAACCGACGTCTGGATTCGTAAACCTGGGCTAGTTGCTCTGAAGGCCAGGCAGCAAGACATTGTCACGAATGGTCCCAGTTCTTCAATGCACGGCACATACAAGAATACATTCCCATACCCTAGGTAGATTTCCTTGGCATGAGCCTTGTGGCCATTCGTGCATCAACTGTGGTTCACTATGTCCGCTTCCCAATTTCCGTAGTCTACCTATGGTACCGCAGCACTCGCTCGCCAAATTGACCACTTTTCGCCGCGAGAGTCATGAATTGTCTCTCACTACGGCGCCCTAGTAGCATGCATACGTTCTGTTTGTCTCACTTTGCATTTGAGTGCAATTTTATATTCGTATTTCCTATTGTCGCCTCGTAACGTGCATGCATGAGGCAGGTGAGAGCGCATTCGTTCACCGGGCTCCTCCCGTTCCTCAATCTCGCGCGCGCTCCCGAAGCCACTTTCACTCGTAGCCCTTATACAGGTAGTCAACTCCCCCCGCTTTTCTTTCGGGCGGACTTTTGACACGCGCGGTGCGACCGCAACTTGCAACCTACAACCTACCATTTCTCGTTCAACCTCTCAGCCCGACCCTAACACCGACGCATCGCGACGTCCACGCTCAATTCTTCGCCTTCATATAGCAGTCTTCCACTATTTTTGACCATACAAGACACGATTAGTGGTCATTTACCCACCATGATCGGCAACGCCCGCAAACGCACCCACGATGGGACCATCTCTACGGATCGCCGGGACCCCCAACGTACAGAAGCTAAGCGCCAACAATTCACACCTCCCGATAACGACGTTCAGTTCATTGGAGAGAGGTGGACAGTGACTGACCCCGCATGGCGACAACAGCCGCCGGCGCGGCAGCAGGCACGGTCTCAGCAGCAGCCTCGCCCAGGCCCGATCCCAGCAGGATACGGCCCAAGAACCACACCTTCTGAAAACCCGGACTGGTATCCTCATCTTGGATCAAGTCAATGTGCTCAGCACTTAGAACAACCTGCACAGCAAGGTCGAGCAGCCTACATGATCAATCCGTTTCCCCCAACACCTCCGCACAGTATCGACAGCCAGCAGTGGCCTCAGCAACAGGCCCAGGCTGCGCATATAGGCTCACAAGCACGCCGAGAGCCGCCTATGGTTGCGCAACCTGCACAGCTTGTGGGCTTTGGAGACCATATTAAGCAAAATTCGAATCCGTACACATATCAGTACGGAAGGCCGTCCGTCCGAGGCCCCTCGGTGCAACAGCCATCGCGTACGGACTTTCTTTACTCGACAAACAGTCAGGACTTCCAGGCCACTGTCGCAGCTTGGTCCAGCGATGAGATTCCGAGGCCATCGCTCGCGTCACCGCAGGGGTATACTCCGAATCTATGTCCCGTAAGAAGGCTCCCGGATTCTGCGACGCCTTCAGCCAACAGACAGACCCGCAGTCCTACTACGACTGCTCGACAATCGAACAGTTCCAATGTCGCCCATGAAAATAGGTTCAAGGTCTCCGCTGCGCCATTCGTCCATGGGGACAAGCGAACAGTTTCAACATCATCAGAACGCGATCCTAGCGCCATGAATGGAAACGGCTTCCGGAAGCCGTCCGTCATCGAGTCCACTGCCACCGCAGCAAAACGGGCACGCCTTCAAGCACAGAATAACAGCTTACTCCAGAAGCTTCGTGAATGCCAAAGCTTCCTGAAGGACTCTCCTCCCGCTAATAGCATGATCCCTCAGGGACAAGAGCAACTATCCGAAGCTCAGCGACCTTACATCCCGAACCGGACCCAGGACGACACTATTGTTCCACCATCCACCTCTACTCGCGAACTCTCCGCAGATTCATCCAGCTCATCCCAATCACCCAGTGCACAGCCGTCAAGTCCACCCCCACGGTCAGACATAGAAAGCGTAAGACCTATTCCAGAAGTCTTCGAACCACTGCCTGACTGCTTTGTCCCGGGCTTCAGTGTGCTGTTTAGTAACGAAGATATCGCCTTCCTCAAGTCACTCGAGGGCCCTATCGGCCACGACAATTTCTCCAATCTTGGCTTAGCTCGCAGCTTCGACAAAGAGGCTTACGATGATTTCAAGGAATTCTTCCCGGAGATTTACAGCGAAGTTCAAGTGGATACGCTATCCGCAGAGTCGACACGGCAGAACGACACTCATTGCAGTAACCCACGGACGGAAGCGGGGAGCTCGAAAGTTACGTATGCGAAAGAACAGCGTGATGCTCAAGAGCAGCAAGAACGGAGCTATCGTTTGATGCTCCGCAAGAATATGGAAGAAGGGGTAAAGAAAGCGAAAGAAAATGGGGAGCGGGCAGAGGCTGCTCAGAAAGAGGCTGGATTGGCAAAGCAGTTGCGTGTTGCTGAGGGCACGCGTGCTCAAGAACCAGAAGAAACTCCAAGCAAGGAAGCGCCCACCGTCGAAGCAGAACAGCAGGTCATTCACACCAAAGATCAACCGCAAAGCATCCAAGGACAGCGTCAAGACTCGCTCCATCCAGAAACCCAGGACCAACGAGTGGACCTAGGACTACAGAGCACTCAACTGCCGCTAGAATCTCAGCAGCAACCGCGACAGCAGCAGGAGCAGCCAAATGCACCTCAACCCACTGCAGTCGACAACCCGTCGAACCCGAAACGAAAGAAACGAACCCCGAAGAAAAAGCCGCAACAAGATGAGATCCAGATCTCTGGCCCCGTTACTCTGACGTCGCTTCTCAAGAAACGAGAAGAGGTTCAGAAGAAGAAGTGGGAGTGGGTTGATAAAGAAGACAGTTCGACAGGCCTGGCAAAACGAAACGCTACTTCGAAAATTAGGGAGTGTGTTAGGCAGCTGGATAGGATTCGGGAATTCATACTCATAATGCCTGGCGGGGAGATGTATACGAATGACTAGGCAGTTGGGTGTGGGAAAAGGACAGATTACCGTACTGGGACAAAATATGGTCACACTTTTCGCTTGTAAAGTGTATCACCACTTCTGCAAAGGCGATTGGGGCGCTGAACTTTTTTTTCATTGATTCTTCGGTGCACTTTCGATGTCTCTTAGCCTAGTTTGTACTTGTCTTTTCTGCTCTCAGAGACTCAGGTATCCGTAGGTCCATAGCTTAGCGGTTCAATCTGAACACGAACTAGCTTAGGTTTGGACGCGTACCTAGTGAAAGCAGCCAGAGGCGTAATCTGAAAATCCGATGCAACCCAGAAGCCCACCGGCAGGCGAATGGCTTTCCCTATCAAGTGGGAAGGTGAACGCATCCAGCTGCAGCCTGCTTAGCGCCTACTAGAGCGAGTGAGAACCATCCATGGCCAGCCTGGCTTTCGTTCACCTTCACCAAAACAATAAGTCAAACAATAGAGCTTTCGGCAACAATACGCAATCGAGACTGGCTGGAGGCTTTCACTGGGCGAACAGCAGCCCTGTATAAGGTAAGCTGTGCATTGCCTGGCGTGCGAGTGCACCTGCAACACCGCAACCGTACCTTCCTCGCTCGACTGCCCAGTATGTCACCCTCGTAGCAATCGTCGCCCCAGACTGATGCAACAACTCACTGTCAACAAGACTCAGTACGTATCCGGGCATTGTCGCGAAACTCGCGCGTGGCGCGGTGTCCAGACCCCTTCCACTCGCTGGATGGGTTCACTGACCTGATCTCGTTCAGGTCCGTATTTTTATCACTGCAATGGGCCAAAGCCGCATCGAGCGCGATGCGCTGCATAAGGCGTACGAAAGCGACCTCAAGCGCGACCTCGACGCCATAAATAATGTTCTCGACCGAGAGACGGAAGCTGAAGCCGACCCCACCAGAAGGACCCAGCAACCATTACTACGTAGTTGCAGTGCCGAGAGCATCAAAGACCGTGGTTTGGTTGAGATGATACATTTCGCAAAGGACCCCTACCAGCGACTCCTCAGGTGGCGAGTGTGCAATGCACATATGACTAGGTTAGGCGGGTTGGACCTGAGGAACCCCAGGAAGGAGTTCGACAATCTCGTCATAGAGATGAACCCCATCTGTGTCAATCACGTAGCGGACGGTACCACTCCACTACCTGCTGACAATGCCGAGAGGAATGCTATTAGGGCAAGTGTAATTCAGCGGATGTTACAAGCGACCGAAAGCCCGTCTCGAGGAGCGACACAGTCAGGAAGTATTAACGAAAGACGCCAAACACCATTACCCGCACACCGTCTTTTCGAGCCGACGCCAAAGGTCTTGAATAGTACGACCTTGCCACTGGCCGTTTGCTCACCACGCCAAACATACACACGCTATGTCAACCCAGCAGACTACCCGTCTGTAAGGACATCGAATACGCAGAAGAACTATGTCTGGTCGCAGTCATCTAATTCTAGCACAAAGTCGAGCCCCACTCCGCAAGCAACCATGTCACCCAAACAGGGACACATGCCTAATCTCACGTCCAATGCGGGTCAGAAGCGGAAGGGGGCAGACATTGATCCGGATCTGTTTTCGACGAAACGTAGAGCCACGTCAGGTCCAGTCGTTTCTTCCTTCGTACATGGCTACCGGTCTCCTTACTGTCCTTCTGGAGCTCAGCAAGCATATGGGCGTCCGCCGTCTCCATCGCAGGAGGCTGGTCAACGTACAGCGTCAAGTCAATCGCAGCACAAGTAAGTTACTTGGTGATTTGGAAATCTCCTGGTCTGGAAAAGCACGCTTTACCTTCTTTTCGATAGACTTCACTAACTCGCATCTCAGACAGCCTGAGAGGACGCAACCCGAACGACAGCGTCAGCTCACACCCGCCACCTCATCACCGACAATCCATAGTTCCGGAGGCCCTATACTTGACCTACAGACTCTTTTCGTCAAAGAGAAGAGCGGGAAGACTGGAGAGACATCTGCTCACCCGATACTCGACCCAAATGCTCTCTACGTCAAAGAGCGCGACGTGCAGACCGGAGAACGCCCCGCCATGCCGCAGAGTTTGCAACAGCGACAGCCCCCAACGCAGCAACCCGCGCCACAGCAACCCCGACCATTACCAACCGTACAGTCCTCACAAGCAGGCCCTGTCTCTCAAGACCGAGCGAACCCCGAATGGGTGGTGTGGTACAACAACCAACAAAAAAAGGCGGAAGAAGAGCGCCAGGGTGCCGCACGCCTCCAGCGCCTCCGCGTCGAAATCCAGGCCGAAATAGCCGCGGGTGCAGACGTTTTGGCATATCGCTATTACGAGTACATGAAATTGTTTCCTATCAATAGGCAAGGCGACAACTTTTCGAAATATCACCGCGATCTCCTCGCCAATCAGGTCATCAGAGAACGCAGTAGTGTCGAGCTCCGTCGGGCGGTACAATTTGCGAAGAGCAGATGGTGGAATTATTGGACATCAAAGGAATTAGATATTGTGATGGAGGCCATGAAGAAGGCGGAGGAAAGGCCTTCGGGCCTGGCAGAAGATATGTAGAGATGTGGGCATTGGGTTACTCAGACTGATGCTGGGCTTATGAGGAGGGGAGCGATTGCTTACGCTGGCGTGCCTGCTGGAGCTTAGGTTGCTCGCCCGGAAAGTTTGGTACTAAAGAAAGCCGAGGAGACGGTGTTTGATGGGGCGGTATACCGAACTCGAAAGCGTAAGCTCTAGGAACGCAGAACAAAACGTGGACTATTATAACGCCTGGATGCATTCTTTCGTCGTAGGGGTAATTGCGATAAGTAATCAGCTCGACAAATATGAGTCACTCCTTACAACAATCAAGTATGTGCACTAGCCGGTTCTGGCCGATCAATCAGCTCGATGCGGTTCATTGGGCAAGGGGATTAGGCCCAACACAGCTTACAATTGCCGTATGTCTCGCGTATGTTGTTCTCAGTGAATTCTCGTATGAATAACATTAAGAGCAGTCTTCTTTCTTCAAGCGCTGCAATTATAAGGCCTAACTAAAACCTTAAAAGCGACTCTGCAACTCCGCATTTCGACGGCTAAGCTAGGCATATGCGTTCACTTTTCCCCATGCTTACCTGCCCGCTGTTAATCCTCTTCCCTTCAGATTAGATATGATTGCACTGTAATACTCACTCGTCAGATTCATATTCGATCTTTTGCTTCTGATCCACACGTCAAGATACAACGGATTCGATGGATCGGCTTGTCCACCCTGAAAGAAGCTTTTCGTCTTTATCTTTACGAAGGTACCCGGGGTACTTCATCCCTTTTGGTTCTCGCACGTTCAAGATCCTTTCCGAGGGTGAGCGGGCAAGGAGGACGCGGCTGGTGGGATCGCATACAGCTTCAGGAGCCCTATTGTAGGCCTACTGAGAAGTGAAGGTCGCTGGTTAAGTACCTGTAGACTAACTGACGTATTGGGAGTAGGAATCTTTTACTCCTAAGGTAATGAGCTTGGAGATGGCACTTGATAATTGAGTTTTGTCACCGTCGCCTATAGATGACTTGTAGGTATATACCTTTACTTCAGCCTTCTGACATCTACGTCTTCGCATGAGGTCCCCAAGCACAGGGACGTAAATATTTCCCCGGTAAACAGTCCAAATCTATTAATCGACGCCAATTATGAATTGCAATCGATGTCGCGCTCACCTCCCTTTTCTCACCCGCTTCACCACTTCACATTCCCCAAACCAAACCTTATTAATGATATATCACAATACTACAGCATAATACAAAGCACACAAAGGGGCCAGCGGTTAAATGGTAGGACGTTCAATTCCCGTCCCACCTATCGCCATGCGTGCTTCTCTTCTTAGTCCAACTTCCTGGCGAGTTATGTGTTGTTTTCTTCCTTTCATCCGCATGCTTTCCTAAAAGTGGCGGTGGGTACGATTAAAGGGTGGTTGAGAGGTTTAGGTTCGATTCCCAACAAGCTCGTTTTCTATTGCAATTTTTTGCAACTTTTTACTTGGATGCTGTGGTGGTTGGGTGGTGAATGAATGAGGTTAGGGCGCAAAGGCGTTGCTAGTGACGGGAATGAGAACGTAGGCATTTAATTTTCTTGCTATAGCCAGTCACCGGTAGTCTTCTACGAATCCTCTAAGAGGTTTTCCACTTAGGGTAGTTTACCTAAACTGCCAGTTAAACAGTTGTGGATGTTACCAACGCGATAGACGAAGTTGCTATCGTAAAACAGATAGCATGACTGATGCGGAAAGATTGCCATATCAACCAACAAATATGGTACTTGATTTGATCTAAGCCTTCTTAGGATTTAATGTTATATCACGTCGTCACCACCTTACGCAAACACGAAGCAAACTGCGACTTGGAGATGCGAAGACAGTCTATTTCAACTCCCTGTATACTACATCCAACCGGAATTACCAACGCTATGCACAAGCAAAAGCCACAGTCCATCCCTACCCATATCCCCCAAAACGCTCAAATACCCAAACCAAATGACTATCGTGTCAACCCCGCCAACCTCGCCTTCTCCTCTTCCTCCTCGTTCTTCTTCCGCTGCGCCTCATGCTCCTCTTCTATCTTCCTCTGCTCTTCCCTCTTCAACTGATCGGGTCGCCTGATGGCTATGTCTTTAGGCTTGTAGTCGCTGAAAGCCCACTTTAGCCCCTTTTCAATGATCCAGCAGCCGACGTAGTCGAGGGCCATGACGCTGGTGATCATGACTTTGAAGTCGTAGGTAAACGGAACCAACTTCAACTTCTCGTTGATCTCGGGAACAAACTCCGTTGCGCAGCTGAACGCAACCCCCGAAACCAATACCAGTCCCCAGTACATGCCCTTGTTCTCACGAATCGACTCGCGGAAAGGCCGGCCTTGGTAGTTGATAGCGAAAGTGGAGATTTGTTGGATAAGTTGGAGGAGGTAGATGGCGCTGTTGAGGAGGGAAGGCTCAAAGTCCTTCTCGAGGTCAACGTTGGGCTCCTTGGGTTCTGTGCGCTGCACATATTGCGAGACGTAGATGAGCGTGACGATATGGATGGCGAATTGTCCGAGAACAGAGCCAATGATGTAGAAGTTAAATATGTTATGTTGGGGGCGTTCTTTGGAGAGAGCTTCTACGGGCTAGGTCAAATCAGCAAACTGTTTAGTGTGAAAGCAAGATAGAGGGGTTAGCAACATACCTTGGCTCTCGAAATTGACAAGAAGCAGACACTCATCATCATACCGCTGATAGTAACCTGACCGTCTCCAAACTTGATTCCATCCAGATACAGCACACTCAGACTGTACGCCGAGATCAAGCAGTTGAGGGCAAGAATCTTGTACATCTGGATGGTAGCGACGAGCGTGCAGCGGCCCTGCCGGATGATATTCGGAATAGCGACAACGTTGGCGAGCTTGGATGTAAAAGGAGCTGCGACAGAAGCGTCGCCGAGCTTAATGGTAGGAGGCTCGTTGTCCAATTCTGAGAGTTCGGATTCCATCATCTTTTGCGTGAGCGAGTCGGCAAAGCCGGCTGCAGCTTGTCGAGCGTCCTTCGGAGGTTGGTGCTTCTCCACCGCGCCATTGCTGGCTGTTCCATTGGGAACCGGCGGAAGGAGACCTTTCCTCTTTGCCTGCATCTCCAGCGCCTTCTCATAGTGCGGATTGCCAGGGCCTGGTGGGTACAGATGCGCGATCATAACGGGGACCGGAGGTGCGGGTTGGTTGAATCTCTGCATCAGCTGAACCTGCTTCTCGTATACATTCTTCATCTGGGTATTTCGGAAGTGCTCGCCGATCTTGTCGAGATCTTCGCGGGTACCGTTGAGGAGGGCAACACCGATGTGCGCTTGCTTGAGAGCGCCAACGTCGTTCGTTCCATCACCACACATGAGCGTGGTGTAACCAAGGTCTTTGAGGCCGAGAAGGATATCTTCCTTCTGTCTCGGAGACACACGAGCGTAGACCCAGGTGTAGCGTAAAAGTTGCTTCCAGCCTTGCTGGTCCTTGAACTTGGCCAGCGCATATCCAGTCACACAAATGTCCTTTGATTTCAAAATTTCAGAGTCCAGGGCCTTTGTAGGATCAACAGGGACATTGATTTTGTCGTCGACGCTGCGCCAGACAAGTTTCTCGCCAGAGTCGTCGTGTTCGGGCGCGTCGAGGATCAAGCATTCGCGATCCACAATCTCGACTTGACGAGCGACATGGACAGCCGTCAGCGGGTTGTCACCAGTGATCATGACTACGCGATGGCTGGATTCGTTCAACATCCGAACGGCATGGATCGCATCATCTTTGAGGGGGCACTGAAGGACCAAGAAACCGGCAAAGTGCAGGTCAGATTCCACCTTCTCACGCTTCAGATCGTTGATGCGGCTCATGCCCAACTCCGAATCCTGGGCGAGATACTTGTACGCGAGAGCAAGAACACGGCCACCGTTCCTGGTGTAGTGCTTGAATGTCTCCTCATAGTGTGGCGGGGTGTTGACCAACATGTTGCGAATTGTCTCCGGGGCACCTTTGACGGCAACAAACGTGCTCTTAACCTTGCGCTTCGACTTCTTGTCGTTGACCAGGACGGTCGCAACGGAACTCTGACGCTTGAGGGCGGACGAAAACTGGAATCGACGTTTGATCTGTACGAGTTCGGCATGCGACTTGGCGGAGTGAGTCTTGGGGGAGAGGGTGTCGTGGGCGCCCAGCGTCCATCCGAGAGAAGTAATGGTAGCCTTCTCCATGGGCTCACCGACGATATCGCCCTCGTCCAGCTTGACAAGCGCATGCGCAGTTGCAAGAACAAGAGTAGTCTCGGTTCCGACCTGGTCGACAGCGCTAAGATCGACGTGAGCGCCATCAGGGCCCTTCTTAACACCAGGATGTCCAAGCGTGAGTCCAGCAATTCCATCGACGACAAGATCCTCGCCAGTCAGTGTGCCCGTCTTGTCAAAGCAGGCCACATCAACTCGTCCAGCATAAGGGATGCGGAAAGGTTCGGTGCAGAATATCGCGTACTTGCTGAGAGCAGCCAGACTGGTGTTGACAGCCAGCGAGAGCTCCATGGGCAGTTCCGGCGGGACAACGCTGGTAATAATCAAGACGCAGTCGAGCATGAGCTTCGAGCGCTTGCGATCCTGCTTGACGCCCTCCTTCCAAACATACCAAGACGCAGCGATGGCGAAGATGCAGAGAAAAAGGATAAAAAGTAGCGCTTCGACGTTGTTGGCGGAGACGCGCTCGGTAGAGTAGATCATGGTCCTGACCAGACTGCCCTGGCTCGTCTCGAACCCAGTCTTGATCACAACAGCGACGGCACCCTTGTCCGGCGGGGGAGCCACTCCAGAAGACAGCTTCGGGACGGCGTCCCCGTCATCCTCAGCGGTGTTGCTGTGGGAGACCTGGAGGACCTTGGTGCCGCCATACAAGAACGCATTCTTGTCCAGACCCTCGGGCTCGATGACCGCATCCTTGGGACGTAGTTGTACGGATTCCTTCAGCACCGGCGTGCTCTCTCCTGAGAGCATGGCCTCGTTGACAATGGCCGAGCCCTCCAACAGCAGCATGTCGCATGCGACACCCGAGTCCTCCTTCGTCCTGCCCACGCTGACCACGTCGCCGGGCAGCAGTTTGTCGCTCTGTATCTCCCGCCACTTCTTCTGCCTGTATACGAGCAAATTGTACGGCTTGATGCTCATGCCGCGGAACTCGTTCAGCGTGCGCTGGCGCTGCCACACCACGGTGCTCTCGAAAGCGACCAGCATGAACAGCGTGAACAGAGAGTAGTACCAGTAGTCGTCCAGCATCCACAATCCCACGCAGAATACCTGGAACACGAAGAAGGGCGCGACGGCGTGCTCCTTGAAGAGCTCCGTGAAGGTCGGCACGGGGATGTCAAAGCTGTTGTCACCATAGTGCTGCTGCAGCCGCTCGATCTCGGCGGGGGTCGTCAGGCCCTTCGTTGCCTGGAACGTGTGGAGCTGGGGCTTCGGTTCGGCGTCGAGAGCGTAAGAGAGCGGGGCAAACGAGCCGGCTTTGGGGTCGTAGAGGAAGCGGCGTTTCTGGAACAAGAAGGAAAGGTTCGCCTTTCCGCCGACGGTGTCGCGCTTCAGCGGGCAGATCTCGGCGGCGCCGGCGTTGGCGATGGGGATGACCTTGATGAGGCTCGCAGTGCGCACATCGCGCGCGCTCGTCGTCGTGAAGGCGCTCTTGAGGTTAACGTTCCAGTGCGTCGTGAGCCATATCAGGCTCTGGATGGTCACGATGCTGCCCACCCACACGAAGGTCCACTCCTCGGACTGGATGTGCCTCTCGTAACGCTCGGGGGACAGGTAGAAGGCGAGGAAGATAGGCCAGATGATCAGGAACGGCCAGACATATGTGTGCAATTGCAGAGGCAGCGGGTTGTGCAAACTCGCCTGCTTGATTTGGAGGTTGTCGACGAGCGGCATCGTGGCGGTGATGTCGGAGCAGACGAGCGCGCCGTCAGAGGAATAAATGTAGCCGCAGGGTCGCCGCCGCCCGCTGTCGGCCAGGTGTTTCTCCGATTCGACTCACCGCACGGACGTGTACCACGGAAGACACATGCACGGCACGATGCTAGGATTTCATCCCAGCTGGGGACCTATAGTTCGCCGTTCGCATACTGGTAGATTTATATACGATCTTTGCATTAGCTATACGAGTTAGGCGGCGTGCAAGGGCTAAAAGACTGGCATTGATTCATTGATCCCATCACATGACCGCTCTCTAATCCAGCCAATAGCAGCAGAGGTGCGCCTTTCCCAATCGGGTTAGAAGTGGAGGTCCTCCAAATGCCATACTGCAGACACTCTACACATACCATCCGCCGACTTTCCACCCCCCCTTTTCAAAATCGACAGGGCTGCTCCCGTTTCCATGTAACAGTAGTGGGTCCGGCATCCCAGTCACCATACCCTCTTCTCCGCCCCCTCTACTGTCCTCTCTTACGCGACACACCTCAGCCCAAACACCCTCAATTTCATCTCCAAAGAAGACGCCCGTCCACGCAACTCTATTCAAAACATCTTCAAACTCCATCCGACTCTCTATCCCGAATTCCCCCGCCACATCCGAGAGCCTCTCAATCCACCAACTCCTCTTACCCATCTCTTCAACTGACGCCGCAACAGCCAAGACCCAAAGCAGCGTATTCAAATTCTTCACCCCCCTCCACACCTCGAGCATATCTACTCCCGGTCTGTCAGCAGCAACCCTAATCCTCTCGATCAAAATCCCAAATATCTTCGCCCTCGTCGGAATCTCCCTCAGCGCTGCATACACAAAAACCTGCGTCGCCCCCAGCAGCGCTTCAGTCACACTCGCTCCATCCGCAAGCCTCTTTCTCTCTTCATAGTCCTCGCCTCGCTCGTCTTTGGCCTCGAGATCAAAGTCCAGGAAGTCCCGCGAGTAGTCGGGCACAGAGAGAAGCATGTGCTCCGTCTCGTACAACAAGGTGCTGAAAGTGAGGCGACTCACTCTGCATATCCACTGCGGTGAGATGGCGAGTGCGAGCCGATGGAGGCGGTAGAAGACATTGAAGCACTCGATGGCAGCGACCGATAGCTGGAGAAGGGAAGTCGGGGACGTGCATGCTGCTGCTTCTAATAGCCCGCTGGGTAGAGGGAGTGCGTCGGGGTCGAGGCGGATCAACGGGAAGGCTGGTGGAGTCCGAAAGGCCGCTGCTGTGTGGAAGTCTACCCTGGTGGCAGAGTATTAGTAGGTGCTGTGATAGGTGGAAGTAGGCGCACCACTGGATTCCTCGGATAAGTCCATCGTTGTGGCCGAAAGCGAAGAGACCGCCGCGGGCATTTACCATACGTTTGAGTGCCGCGATGTGAAGGTGAGCTGAGTCGTACGCTCCCAGGAGATTCTACCTCATATTGAGTCACATCAATGATGCTAGCCGCGCTTCTGCAACCCACCTCAAAGCTCGCAAGCGTCGCCACTGTCCCAACAAGCTCATCCGACATCGTTCCAGCCGGATCTCCAATCTTCGTGTTGATTCCTTTGATCGCTTCATTCTTGTGCCTCAACTTCTCCACTCGAAGCTCATACAGCCCGCGTGCCAACATGCCATATAAGGCCCATGTCGCTAGTGTTGCGTGCAGGAGTCCGGCATCATTTGAGATGAAGTTCCACCAAGTCTTCCGCGCATTGGTTGTTAAAGAGTTGATGCGGGAACCGGATTTGTCTGACATTGTTAGTCCCGAGGTTCTTGAGACAGGGTGTTGAAGAGCAATGGTGGCAGATGGGGACCTTACGAAGCCTGAATAGTAGGTCTAATTGATGTGTACCTGGGACGGGCAGTACATCGAAGGGATCGAACCGATGCGCACTCGGAGAGATGGTCAACGATATCTTTTTCCCTTCATTCCCTTTGTCTGCCTCTCCCCCATCACTTCTAATCGGCGACACTCTCCGACTCCCCAGTCCGCCCTTCCAATCACCTCCAGACTCACCCACCAGCCCGGATTTCGTCCTCGCCCCCTCCTTCCTCTCCATCCCAGGCCCCTCTCCCACCTTCCACCCCTTCACACCACTCTTACAAGCCCCGTTCTTGCCCTTCACCTTCCCCTTCCCCACCCCTAACCTAAACCTGGTCTTTAACCTCCCCTTCGCCTTAACAGTAGCCTCAGAACTCAACTCCTCTCTCTCACCCTCCTTCTCCACCCCCGCAGATTTCGCTTCAAAGAAGTTGCGCATGACTAAGCGACGGATGAGGCCGCGTTCCAGTCCCTCGGGTTGATGCGGCTCCTCGGTGGTGACGAAGAATTCGAATTCGCGTTGGGCCATGCTGGTTGAGTCGTTCGAGGGGTGGAGTGAAGTTTGGGGTCTGGGGCGGCTAGTTGGGGTTGAGGACGCCACTCTGCTTGATAGATAGGGAAGAGGAAGTTTAGAAGGCTCTAAACGTGGCTCGGTCCTCTCGGTCGTGAATTTCAGATTACTCAAAACGTCACTCGCCGTCTCCGCGTCATAAGCGCAAGTTCAGCCCTAAACGCCACTCTTCAAAAATAAACACACGATCCAGGGCAAAGAAATCGTGATCGGGAGGGGCAGGCGACGAGATTTCGGCTGTGGCACTCCGTATTATATAACCAGATTTGCGATTAGGATAGCGGGGCGGCCGATGCAGGCAACGTGTGATTGGAGAGAGATGCGCCATTGTAGGGATGTAATTGCCAAACTTGTGTGGTCGTGCTTTACCGAGGGATGCGATGTACAGTGTGGTAGCTACCGGCTCCCCGGGCCTCGCTTCATATGGCCAATGGAAGGGGTAGTCGGAAATCCCATGTAGACTATCGGAATCCATTATCGTGAGTTCTGGGTATATTATGGGAAGAAAAGATCGCCCTTCCTTGACCTATATCGAGTACGAGGTATGAAAACACCCTCGTGGTCCTTTCAAATACAGCCGTCTACGTTCTTCTGAGATGCCCATCGCGGGGTATCGTTTGCATCAATTATGTTCGCTATTCTAAGCAAGGCTAGCCTAGTTGGGTCTTTAATAGACGGAAGCATGTTGACGAGTAGTTGAGCTGGACCGGAGATAAAGAGGTTAGAGCCCACCCTTCAAATGAACGATTGGATGCCAATTCTGCGATTTTCGGAGGAGAATGCGATAGCGCTGTTGATATCAGTCACGTTGCTGTGCTGAAAACATGCAGTTGGGTCAAGGATTGTTCAAGCAGTTCACAAACTAGACGTAAATTGGGTGCCGCAAAAACGCTTAAGATATCTTCGACATGGCCTCAAAGCTCTACACTATGCACGTCATATCCCAGCGCCGAAACACCACCCCGTCTTCCCATCTATTTCGCCTTGTCTTCCCTCAAACTAACAACCTGGTTCAAAACAAGCTTGTCCTCGGTAGAGTCAACATCGATACAGAAGTACGCTGTGCGCAACGCCTGAAACCTGACGAGGTCGTCCGACGACCCGCTCGGGTTCAGCGTGTGCTCCTTGATCAGGTCCTTCAAGCCCCGCTCGATAACAGCATTCTCGAAGACCACTTCCGAATCCGGCCTGAGGTCATCGGCCCAGCCTCCAGTTTTCCAATCCAGCGCGTTTGGTGACGCGGATTTGAACAGGGAATTGTACTGGCGGGCGGTGACCGGGATGGCGGTTGCAACATCTACCCACTGAATGTACGTCTTTGGCTTCTCCCCAGTCGCTTTGACAGCTTTGATCTCGGTGACGTTGCCGTTCTCGTCTTTTGTGAAGGATGTAGCGCGGATGGGGAAGGGGACGTTGTAGAGGCCGACAGCTTTGTTGGGTGCGAGGCGGAAATAGTCGGGGCTGTCTTCTTCTCGGAAGTCGGTGCGGTCAATGTGCACTTCTTTGCCGAATTTGACCTTGCGCTCTCCGGGGATGGTGCCCTTGGGGTCGTAAGGCACGACGATTTCCTGCTCATCCTCGGACGTGGCATCTTCGATGACGACTTTGATGGGATCTAATACGAGCATCTGGCGGGGAACGGTGCGCTCGAGGTGCTTTCGGATAGAGGACTCAAGCCGATACGGCTGGATCTCAGTGAGGGCATCCGTCACACCCAGCTCCTCGACGAAGTTGAGCAGCGCTTTGGCGGGAATGCCACGGCGGCGAAGAGCGACCAACGTGTATAGCCGAGGGTCATCCCAGCCCCGTACCGATGGAGGTATTGTCCTTGTCTCTACTGTGCCGTCCGCGTTCTTCTTCTCGACAGTCGTGCCCATGACGAGCATCAAGATGCGACGCTTGGAGAGAATGGTGCCTCCGACGTTCAAACGGCCGTACCTGCAGACGTTAGCTCTGGACTGAAACAGGATATCCCGGTCGCGCTCACTCTCTCTGCATCGGGCCTTTCTCGTCCGACTTGGGCAGCTTCATGTCCAGCTGCTCTAGCAGCCAGTCATACGACACCCGCGACTGCTGGAACTCGGTTGTGCACATGGAATGTGTAATGTCCTCCAAAGCATCGCAGATACAGTGCGTAAAGTCGTACGTCGGATAGATGCGCCACTTGTCGCCCGTCCTGTGGTGGTGGTTCTTCTCTATGACGCGGTATGCGGGCAGGTCCCACATCTGCGGATTGCCCTCGTTGGGGTCCGTCAGGCTCTGTTTCATGCGCAGGTAGGCCTCGCCGGCGCGGTACTTGCCATCGCGCATGGCCCGGAACTCGGCGAGCGACTCTTCGATGGGCCGCGTGCGGTGTTCGCAGGCGTAGCGGGCCCCTCGGTTGTCGGGTCCGCCGCGCTGGTTGTTGACTTCCTCCCGCGAGCAATGGCACACGTAGGCGCCGTCCTTCCTGATCAGCTCCTCGGCCAGCTCGTACAGCTTGTCGAAGTTGTCGCTGCTGTACGTGATCTTGTACGGCTCGAAGCCCAGCCACTTGATGATGTCCAGAATGCTCGTGAAGTAGATCTCCTCCTCCTTCTCCGGGTTGGTGTCGTCGTAGCGCAGGAAGCACACGCCCTTGTGGTGCCGTGCGAAGCCAAAGTTGACGGCGATGGCTTTGCAGTGGCCGATGTGCAGGTAGCCGTTGGGCTCGGGTGGGAACCGCGACCGGACATCTTTGACGGGCTTCTGGTCGTAGACGCGCTTCAGCCAACCCTCGCTGAAGATGCTGGAGGGCTCTGATTTGGAAGGCTTCGCACTCTCCTTGGGCCGGATCGCGTGCTCCGCCTTTTTCGCTTTGGCGGCGGCTTTCTTTGCTGCTTTTTCGAGCGCGCGCTTCGACGGCCCTTTCTCCTCCTCGGGCGCGGCGGGGGATATGGCTGCGGCTGTGGGTTCTGCCATTACTGCGTGTCTATTAGAAGAAAGTCTTTAGCGGGCAGCCTCAATTGGCTTCTTGCCGTGCGGCTAGCTGCACCAGATATAGACAGAGCGTACCTGCTGAGCTTCTAAAGCCGTAAAAAGCTACTTGCGGGCCAGTTGTGCTGCAAAATGGGAGAAACACGGCTTGCGGGCGTGTTTGGGGTTCTAGAGGGCGATTGAGTCATGTACGCCACATCTTGCACCGCCACTGGTTGCGGGACTTGCCCTCCGACCCATCCTCGCACCAAGAGAGTTTCACATGTAGAATATCGGAATCTGTACTAATTACCCACTACGTATCGTCTCGTTCAGTCCATTCGCAGCTGACCGAACTGCTGCTCCAGCTCCTCTTCCGGCACATAGTCCAGATCGTTCACGTCGTCCCCGTCATTCTCATTCTCACTCTCCATCGCCTCGCGCCAACGCTCGTCCTGTTCAGCGTCCAGTCCCTCGACGTCTCTCCTCAGTCTGTCCTTCTGAACCTTCAAATTTGCCTTTAGCCTCGTGTTTTCCAGCACCCACTGCCCATGCGCCGCCCACTCCCTCTGGCTCAAGCGGCTCGCGCTAGCCACGCTGCGTCCTGCCGGATACGCATTCAATCCTCCTCCGTCCTCAATCCAAACTTGGAGCAGGCCTGAACAGAAAATCTCTGCGATTGCAGCTTGCTGTGGTCGGAAGATCAGGCAGATGATGAATTGGTGCATGCGAAAGAGCTGCGTAAACTGGCCTGAGACATGCATGTGCGAGCAGATGTCTTCTGTCAGATTCATCACATAGTTCGACGACTTGCGGTTCCGGTGCTGCGCGAACCGTATGTGGGAGTTGATTGAATACCCACACTCGCTTGGTGCGAACTCGAGGGGAATTGTGCGGTCGGAAGGCGCATGTTCGGTCCAACGCTGCAAAATGCCGGAACAGAAGCGATGCAGGGTGGCATCACGGTGCGGCGAGCGGCGTGAGATCCAGAGATATTTTCGATATCCGGCATCCGAGGCCGATCGTGCTACCGCGGGTGCCGTTATGTTGTCAATCATCCACGCCAGCTCGTGGTCCTGCTCTCCCGCCGTAGGTCCAAGGTAATCGAGCACCCTTTCGCGGACGACTAAGTATTGGTCCGCGGTCGGTGCGACACCATGTGCGTCCGCGAGCAAGTGGATGTAGATCGATGGCTGTATGTGCGCCCTTTCTTGCATGACGGCATACTCGCGTTGTAAACTCTCATCACTGAGGAAGCGTTGCGCGAGCGTGCCATCCACAGCTGCCGCGAAGACCAAAGGGGCCGACGCGAGGATGAGCATGCACTCGCGCATGATCGAGGACAGCGAACTAGGGAGCGCGAGCGTACCGCCTGCATACTTGGGCAGTTCTTGTTGGAGTACTTCAGAGATCACCGGTTGGTAGTGTTGTGCTCGGAGAAGGGTCGCCCATCGGCGACGACGTGAGGATAGTGTTGGTGGTTGGGAACTGTCCTTTGCGTACGCCCCGCGCCTCTCGGTATGTCCGGTACGGCTGTGGTTATTAGATCGGGTCGATATCATATCTCTATTCGTAAGTCCAAGGGTTTTATTTCTGTGGTTTTCATCATTGTCCGCTGTCAGAAAGCTACAAATGCCTCGCTCTTCGTCAAATGAAGACTGGGACAACAGATGCTCGTCGCCAGTTGAGAAATTCATGTCTATCATGCTTCATGTCGTAAGCTCATCATTGGCAGCCGAAACAGCGCCTCCGGGGTTGCCAACTATGGAATTGCATCCTGCTCTTCCCTTGACTGATTTTCCTGAGGAATGAACCATGTCCCACATACGAACGATATTCGGCGTGTTCTCTCAAAACGTTCCCAGGTGACAAAGGTGGGAACACGGCTTCACAACGGGCAACCAGTCTATTCAGCAGTCTTACTGCTAAACGTGGCCAAGCCGGCCGGCAATGAGCCCTTGGACGGCGAAAAGCACGAGCTCCCGGGACTTGCATGACCATCGCCCGGCTCGTGCCGCAACGACACACAACTCATCCGGGAGGGATCTTGAAGCGATTCCCAACATGACTGGTGGATATTGAATAGGCTCACAATTCCAGGTGGGACAGTCGGAAACAGTTGAACTGCCGCATCTATGATTGTGACATGGCTTGACTACGCAGTCAATGCGGACACAAGCATACGAAGTAGCTACTTGCGTGGCAATGCTCTCTTAGAGACCTTATTTCTTGAGAAGTACTGCAAAGGGATGGAGCAGAGAGTTTGCAGATTGCGCTGATCTTGAAGACAACAACGGATGGGAATAATGCAGGGAGGATTAGCCCCCAGGATATATGCAGCACATTCAAAGTTTAGTACATCAAGTCAGATGCTTTGTAATACCATGGCACAAATACCCTGCATCAATGTCTTGTGTTCATCCACGTCACTGCCGCACAGCACAGTTCCCTCCTCACAAGGTTTGCTTTCATCTCTCGCCCATAATCATAGTCAATAATTTAGGACCACAAGACCGGTCCTTCAACCATCATGTTTAGCATTAGATCCCTACTTGTTGGTTTACTCTACTTGACTGGCCACCGCTCAACTCCTAAATATCACTTCTCAGAAATATTTCCGGCAATGCTGAATGATCCCATCGGCCTATTCTCCTCTCACTCTCCACTACATGTCCAAAAGTCGAACAACACGAGGACCACGAGTTCTGGAAACTTGGTTTCTTCGACTGCGATGAATGCGGTGGCGCGACCCAAGTTACACCGTGGAGAAATACCGAAGGGCCAAATGCGGTGTGCGTTGGTGAAAGTATGCTCCCAGAGTACGCTGATTATATGCGGTACGCTAAATTACTTCATAAATAGCTGTCAGACGGCAAGTGGAAAGATTGTCCATGCTATGACTGGCCCGAGGACATGGTTTGTACGTACACCAAGGATTATTGCATGTCCCGATCAAAGAAGGATGCGGTGCAGAAGTAGGAGGTCATTTTTAATGGCAAGGGTGTTCGCGAGGAAGTTACTTTGCAAATAGTTCTGCAAGTGCGAAAGATGTGAAATCAGTTGGCTAACTCGCACAGTGTGTCTACTAAACGCACTGGTCTATTCTTAATTCCAAAGAGATCCGGCCCACCAAGCCTTGACTATGCCATTCATTTGAAATCGACAGCTAGGGATGTATATATACAACCTTGGCTTTATACTCCTAAAACAGGAATCTCTATCGCTAGCGCGGCCGAAACAAGGAACCCACCAACCAAACAAGGCACCCAGGGACTGAACAAGGAACCAACTAAGCGAAAACGAGGTGATCTTCCCAATCCAGAACACCGCCATTGAAAGTTGATGGAAAAGTTGGCTCGGGAATCCCATTGTGAGGAAAGCAGGGAATTTGCAGTAATCGACGGTTTGTCGAATTATTACCTTTTGAAGAATATTCGCGCTGTTCGAGGGAAAGTTGGAAGTGGCGATAAGTAACGATCGCGGGTGACGGTCGGCGGGATCATCGAAAAGCCGCTTGAAGGATATGCGTATGCGTAACCGACTACTTTGTGTACCGTGCGGGTGCCGTACGAGGATGGCCAACGCAAGAACGAATTGTACAGCCATGCAGTCTCTCTTAGTTCATTTTCATTCAAACAAAGAATGAATCCTGGTATCACAAACACAACGCTCAGACACAACTCCTCCAACAGCAGCTAATTGTACATCGCCACGCAACTTATCAAACATCCACTTCCAACGCCGTAGACATGCTGCCCGCCGAAACCGATCCCGTGACGTATACACAGATTGAAAGCCAACAGTCGACTTTTTCAGAACCACCGCTCGCTCACTCGAGAAGAAGTCGAAGCCGCCGGGTCTAGCAAGGTGCCTCCCCACACCACGGTATCCCAGCACACCCATTATCATGCACCTTCACACCAACCGTCTCGCCATACGCCTTCATAAGCGAGACAACAGCTTCCGGGATGAATCCAGTAAACCTGTCCCTCCAGTCAGCAAGCTTGTCACGGGATCCCTTCCGTCTTGGGCACTTACCCGAAGTTGTTCATCACTTCGTGTACTTCGGAACCAGCGCCTTTCGCCGCACTGAGAAACAGATCTTTCGACTCCTGTGTCTGGTCTTTGGCGTATTGGACGATGACGTCCTGGCGTGGTGCACCGGCGCAGGTCTGGCCGGGAGTCATGGTGCACTCGGGGATTTCGGCGAAGCGTTGGATCATCAAGGCGGCGGGGTTTGAGGTTGGGGCGCCGAGGACCAAGGCGGCGAGGCTGAGTGTAATGGTGGTGTAGCGCATCGCGAAGAACAACTTGGTGGGAGCGGGATGGGCTTTGAGGTATTTTGAGTGAAGTGAAGTAGGTTCGATTGCGAGTAGAGTATTACGTGAAATTTCCGGGAGGTGAAGGCTTCTGAAGTTTATCGCAATGAATAAAGCCACCAAATTCCCCACGGTAGCCCAGCTCTTTATACATCGCTTGTCCCTTAAAATCTGCCGGCCCAGCTCAACCATCTCTCTCATCCTCCCATCATCCCACCCATCCATACAAGTGTGCTCCCCACCAACAAACCTCTTCTCTTGTTCAGGCCACTTCATCATTCCACCTCCTCTGCGCCGCGCCCCAGGCCCATCTTCGCCACATCCCAAGACCACCACTTAATTAGCCCGCCATGCGTCAGTCCATCTGGAAGGACGGGATCCACGGTTCGCAAATGACGTGGAAGAAAATCTGCGCGAGGTCCAATATAAGTAGACAGGCCGATTAACCGAGGGCGCGAACCGGGCTTATAGGGCTGTGTGACCCAAGAACCATGCCGTGACGGTTGAGTGGTTATTGGTTGGCGATAGATTGTGCCTGGGACTTGGCGATCACGAGGGTTAGAGCTCCTTCCTGTTCAGCGAAGGAGGCCGCTCATCAGTGTTTTATACACTCCAGGATTCGGTCATATTTTTCCGATGATGCATTCGCTGCATCCTCGGCGTGTATCAGCCATGAGAATGGAAGCTTGCTTTAGAGGGTTCGTGCTATGAGTCGACCCTGCCCCGCAAAGTGCCCGCAGATCGGGAAGACCAAGTCTTATAGAAGATTCATACGAGAACGCAAGGCCTGGGTATGCATGTCCAGAGAAGGAGCTCCGATGCCAAAGATGTCTAGATAGGCGTCGCAATGGAACTTCCCCCCCAACCCACCGTGTCCTAGCATCGGGCAGCCTTGCAACCTGTTCTCCAACAGAGGATCATATTGATTACATGGCGAGTGAGTGCCTAGAACGAGCTCGACGCTCATATTGACTATCCAACGACGCCCAGGATTGTGGATTACCGTTCTCGGGTGAGGGCACGGGTATTTTAATGAACGTACGGCATGTACCACAGCGGCGCATGTGGATTGCTCAAACCATGCCCACTGGTCTCGCGATCAGCCGGTATCTAGGACCCAGGGGATTGGAAGTCGAAACGTGTCGTGACAATGCATGATCTGCGCGCCTCATGGGTATGGCAGGACGAGAGGATCCTGCACCCAGTGCAGCTGGATGTGTGTTGTTCGTCTGGTCAGCATGTGAGCTGACTACTAAAAAAAATCCGTTGGTCATCTGGGAACGTGCAAAGGACAAGGGAGGGAGTGCCGCTGAAATGATGACAAGATATCCGGCGGCTTGGGCTATCGCAAAGGCATAGAGCAATGGGAGATGCGAAATCCAATAACACCCAAGGTCGACTGAAGTCATGTCAGATAGCTAGCGCTCTTCGGTTCCGAGCCGGATCATCTTTGATCGGCCCGTGTTCGGCACGATCCGAAGCCGACGACGGGACGTAGGCGGTAAATGTAAGAAAAGCGGGGATATATCGACCGTTAGAAACGTTCCGACATCTGACGAAGTAGGCATTATTCATTGCTGCGTGGGAAATCATTACCACCGTCTCCTCCATCTGTCAAATCTGCAAACGAGACTGCGCCTGCCGGGTATCATCTTCTTGCGCTGCTCTCCTACGCGTGGTGTTGCCACTCACGGCCCTGGTTTCCAAGCCCAAACGGGACGGTCCCGTCTTGGCTGATTCACGGGTTCCTTCCACCTCTTCCCATCGGCATCCTCACAACCCATTAGCTGTACAATTCCCCGCGGTCCCCATCGTCCCCAACACAGTCGTAACTCTCATAGTCATGTTCCCGCTAAACCCCTCCACAACCACTTCCCCCAAGTCCTTCATCTCTTTGCCGCTGAACACACCACCACTCACACCCTGGAGCACCAATCTGCCCAATGGGGGTGTTACGAGTGTCGAGCACCAAACGGTCGCACAGAGTAACAAGCCTAGCAGCAAATCGAACAGGAATCTTTCTGCAGGATCCAGCATGTATCCAGAAAACGTCACCATGTATTGGTAGTAGCTTTTATGGAGGCAGTAGCGCACATGGTCAAGAGGCGTCGGTGACGGTGGCAAGCGTGGAGGTTGGCTGAGAGATTTGTAGTAGTCGAGGAAAAGAAGGGGTACGATAGTAAGAGACATTTTTGAGTTGGTTGATGTCCGTCACGGGTGGGGTGGCCGAAAGCAATGGGCGTATATCCGTTCTCCGTGGATTTGTGAGTTGGTCGTCTGCGATGGCGCCGACTCGCGCCTTCCGTACCAATGGCTAAATCGAAAGTCGCCGAAACGGGATCGACAAAACAAGTCTCCGACAGTGACAGCGTCTTGTGCCAGTGTCTTTGCTGTCTGTGGCCTGCAGGCTCGAATCCTATCGGGACGACGGGACGGTTCGTCGTGTTCAAATATTTGCGCGGAAGCTGGAACGGCGGTCGTTGTTTACAAATCGTGATGCGGCGGAGGATCGGAGATAGTCGGCGGTATCGTCGATCGTGGAGTCGGCCTAGCTGTGCGTGCTTCCCCACGCCGAAGCCCACACACGACCTGAGGTTCCAGAGACGCGAGGAAAAGGCAAACGGTCAGATTCGCAGTACGGAGGAGGGCATTCATCGGCTTTTGAGCTCTCACGCCCGCCTCATCGACGATCGATGGCCGCCTTGCAGATGCAGGGCGGCCAGCGAATCCCGCCCTTTCGCGCTTCCGGTGCTTCCGACGCGTACCGGAAAAGGCAGCGTGCCTTTGATGTCATTTGCCAGCTCCACACCACTCGCACACGCACCATATGCCAGCTCTACACAGCGGACTGTGCTGACCAATAGTGCACCACTGATTAATGAGGTCGCGGCGGACATGTCTCGGAAGAGGCATTGGTGCACTCTCATCTAAGGCCTTACCGCTCACGCATGCCAAAACATGCGCGCGAACAACAAAGATACTGCAGAAACCTTCAATGCTGGTAGACAAACCAGCCACCAGCATCATCGACATTGGAAATACCACATCAAAAGATCGGAGCTAACATCAAATGGGGGTCCTGGAAACAGAGAGTTGGAGGTCCGCTCGGTTGACGAGGCTGCTCGCTTGCGGAGCTTGACGGATGCTGACTACTCCGTGTTATTTGTACATCAAGCCTGTTCTGCTACATGCTCCGACACTGATAGTGATGCGTGCAATGGATGAAAGGCAGTGCAATCCCGCTCCTTCGTCTGGTGCCGCAAGCCGCTTTCGCGCATGCACTTCGCACCCAGATTATTGCGGATCTCGCACTTTGAAGGTTGCTGGAGCGCCGATGAGGCTGTTGGCCTGCGTACTCGGAAACCCGAGTCCTTCACGAACCGTGATGAGGCCGAACGGACTGTTCTCAGAAATGAAACGCTGAAAGCTGTCTTTTCTCAACCGGGTGGCGGGCTGCCCATCTCTCTTTGATAGGCACCCGCGAAATCCAGTTGTCCAAGCTGCCCGGTTGTTTGGTCGATCTCCTTATTCAAGTCTTCCAGATTCTGTGCCAGGCTCGCGACCTCATCGAACCTGCGATGCTTCGTAGCATCTGCGACCATCTCAGACACCATGAATTTTTGTTCTTCCAATACGATAAGCCTTTCTCGCAGCTCTTTCTCTTCCGACTCCAGCGCAGATACCGCGCTACTGCTACTGACCACGCTCCCCGCTTCTATGTCGTTGAATTTGATGGATGCAAGTGCTCCGCCCCCGTTAACGCGGCTATTCGATTTCGATCCTTGCGGTACGGCGTGTTTGAGTATCCTCGGCAGCGATCGCAATGGCAGCATATGCGTGCTCAAGAAGCTGTAGGCCTGTTGGTACACGGCCTTTTGTAGTTTCGCCTGGGTTGGCGAGTCTGTAGGCAGATCGCGTATTCGTTTTGCCGCCATGTCAAACTGCCCAAAGGCGTCCATCAGTCTCTTGCGCACCTTGGTTGCGTCTGTGAGCTGTTGTGGCGTGGGCGGCCTTTCGGGGTCCTGGAGAGCCACGAGTAGTTTCTGGAACCTAGGGAGGAGCAGCCGGATGCCTCGCTCGAATTGAGCCAGGTTCTCGTATGCACGCTGGTCTTTTGGCTTCTGTGCGAGCTCACGTTCGAAATCGCTCCTGCTGAAAAGTGTGTGTTTGCAGTACTGACACATGCGAATGTCGACATTCATCTGCGGGGCGGGCTTTTCGGATTTCGTGGAACCTATCAGCTTTAGTATTGAGATGGAAAGTCGGAGGGCACAAACATACCAGCTGCAACACTGAGCCCCACCTCGGATGAGCAGTCCGTCTTCGGGTCGCCGCACACTACGCGACCACACATGCGACAGTGGTGTCTCCGGAACGTGTAGCTCGAGAACTCCTGCTGGCAAAACGGACAGTGGGACACCTGGGCGTCTTCTTCCCACGTCATGATGGACTGCTCCAGCGCCTTACGCTGGCTCTTCGCTCCGGACAAAGGCCAGAAGCTACTCGAGGCGGTCTGCTCGTCCGGCGGCGGGGGATTGGCCAGGAGCTGCGTCAGCTTGGTCAAGCGCTTCTCCAGCCTGCTGACCTCCATGTGCTCTCGGTCCACCTTGGCTCGTCTGATCTTGGCGAATTCGCCGAAATGGTTGCGCTCCAGGCCGTTGTGGTCGTTGTAGCCCTCCCGCGACTTGTAGCAAGTTTCGCACACGCGGCACCAGTAACCCCTCACGGGATCGTGCTTTGCCTGCCGCGACAGCTTCATCTGGTACATGGTGTGGTCCTCGCAGAACAGCTTCCCGCAGCACCTGCAATTGACGGCGGTGTTGTTGCTGCCCAGGGCCATCTGCGACTGGCTGATGGGCCGGCCACAGGTCGGGTCGGAGCATGCGTCTCGGTAGCTGGGTCTCTGCCAGTGTGCACGTGTGACTTCCTCGTCGGGGTCGCGGCGGACGAGGGCGGGCTCGGGGGCGTGCGTGGCAGCGGCGGGGTGGACGGTTGGGGGCGGCGCGGCCGGCGCATCGTTGGACTCGAAGACGTCGAGGCCCTTGAGCTTCTGGTTCAGCACGGCGAGCGGCTGGAACTTCTTCGCCTTCTGCATCTGCAGCTCGAACCAGTTCTTGACCTCGTCCTGCTCCTCCTCGACAAGGTTCTGGTGGTTGTCGTCCAGATGGCGGTTGAGCTGCAGCAGGGTGACCATTTCCTCGTTGCAGATGGGACACACGAGACGGTTCGATGCGCTGGCGGCAGCATTCTCAGCGTGGCCGAGCAGCACCCTGCTGCCAATGTCGTCGCGGGTTTCGGCGGTGCTGGCGGGGCTGTTGGACGTCTGCGAGCTCAGCGAGAGGGAGCTCTCCGAGGGCGAGAGCAGGCTCGCATTGCGGCGGTGGTGGGCGGGCGGCTGCGGAGACACGGCGGGCTCGAGGCCGCGCCCGCTCCCCAGCACGCGGCCGCCGCCCAGGGACCTGCCCGAGGTCATGATTGCAGCTGTCGGGGGAAGACGTGATGGGCATGGGGTGGAGTGCGGGCGGCGGAGCGCGACATCTGGCGCTTGTATCGTGTGGCGCTGGAGAGTGTCCGGGCGCTAGACTGCGAGCTGCGTGTCCCGGCAATCCTACGTGGCGCAGGGACTGGCTGCAGGTGCGCCTGTCCTGGGCAGCGGGGAGTCGGTTTGGCGACGCAGCAATCGATGGGATACTCATAGATTGATTGCGCGCCGCCGCTGCAGCCCGCCCGCGAGTCGCTTCACGGCTCTGGTAGCTGGTAGCTGTGGCGCCGCGGGTGGCTGAGGACGTCATGGACCAGGGCATCGACGCATCTCCGCGCAGCACGCCGTCCTTTCTGTGAACTCTATTCTCTCCCCCAACACCCGCGTAATGAAGGGCCCGTACCCAGAGATCCAGGGCGGCGGCTCGCTCATCCTCGCATGGCAGATCCGCAACAAGAAGATCCTGGTCGTCGGCGGCGGCGAGGTGAGCGCGCCCTCCCGCACTCCTGCACCCCAGGAAGCTGGTTGACGATTGACGGAAGCGCAGGTCGCGGCCGGGCGCATCGTGAACGTCCTCAACGCCGATGCAAACGTCACTGTCATCTCGCCCCGCGCCGGCCTGAACGATGAAGTCGCCCACCGCATCGAGCAGAAGCAGGTCGCCTTCGTCGACCGCAAGTTCGAGCCGTCCGATCTGGACGGCGTCGACATGGTCCTGACTGCCGTCGACGACCCCGAGGCGTCCTCGCAGATATACAAGCTGTGCCACGAGAAGAGGATCCCTGCGAACATCGCCGACGTGCCTCCAGAGTGCGACTTCTACTTCGGAAGCGTGCACCGCGACGGGCCGCTGCAGATAATGGTCAGCACCAACGGGAACGGACCGAAGCTGGCAAACATCGTAAGGCGGCAGATCGCCGCCAGTCTGCCACACAATATCGGTGCCGCCGTGCAGCGGGTGGGCATACTGCGGCGGAAGCTGCGCAAGGTCGCTCCCGCCCAGGAAGAAGGGCCCAAGAGGATGCAGTGGTACGCTCGGCCATCCGTTCCCAGACCCTCTCCCCAGGTGCTGACACCTGTATAGGATGTCCAAAGTCTGCGAGCAATGGACTCTTGACGATCTATGCGACATGACCGAGGAAGACATGGAGACGCTGCTGGGTTTTTACAGACCGGGGACCGTGCCCAGCCTCGAGCAAGTACGTCTCCAGGAACCAGACGGGGCATACGACGGGCCCTTTCTTATCTGACTCGACCGTTCCTATATGAGCGCGGAGTTTGGCATCGGAGCATCTCGGACTGGAAACATGGTGGCATCTGAGCGTTTGGGTAGAGCAGCTAAGTATCACGTCTTTCGATACTCGCTGCACAACTGTATATTCCATGTACAAGCAACTCTTGTCATTTCTTTACCTATCTAGATCGTCTCCTCAATCAATCATTGATGCAGCAGCAATTGACAGCGTGTCGGCAGCTCATCTTCTTCGAAACTGTATTGTCCAATCAGCATCGGGTGGCGCTAGCTCACTAGCTCTTCTTCGATTCCATTTTGTGCCAGTGCCAGCACCACCTCACTGCGCACAAAATCCACATTATGGATTGCGCTGGTATGAGCAGCAACAGCTCTGCCCAGTTCGTACTCAATGATACAGTCGACTTCACAACCCTGGCAAAGGAGGATGAAGCCTTCAGCGCAACATGGCAGAAAAGCTCAGGGCAGCTCGACTTCCAGGATCCAGCCACAGTGACAGCCCTCTCCAAAGCCATCCTCAGGACCCATTTTGATCTGCATCTCCACATACCAGCTGACCGGTTATGTCCACCCATACCCAACCGCTGGAGCTACGTCGCCTGGATGCAAGGTCTGCTCGACTCTACAAGCCCCGGCTACTGCCAAAAGTACGATCCAAATCGACAAGTCACGGGCTTAGACATCGGCACTGGGGCGTCCGCCATATACACCATGCTCTGCCTCAAAACGCGCCCGAACTGGACCATGTGCGCCACGGACATTGACAAAAAGAGCTTCGACTCGGCGGTTCGCAATCTCACGCTCAACGGTCTGATCACCAGGACCAAGATGCTCCAAACGATCGAATCGAACACTCTCATTCCCCTGCAACATCTCGGTGTGAAAAAGCTCGACTTTACCATCTGCAACCCGCCTTTCTTCGAGAACGAAGAGGACATGCGCCACAGCATCAAAGGTGAGGGCAAGGGCTGGAAACCAAATGCCGTGTGCACCGGGTCCGTCGGCGAGATGGTGTGCGCCGGTGGAGACTTAGGTTTCGTCGGCAGAATCATCGATGAGAGTCTTGTTCTGCGGGACAAGGTGACGTGGTATAGTAGTATGCTCGGGAAACTGAGCAGCGCGAAAGCAATTGTCGGTCAGCTGAAGAAGCATGCGGTGAACAACTGGGCTGTGGGCTGTATCGATACTGGTGGAGCGACGAAGCGGTGGATCGTTGCTTGGAGTTTTGGGGATCATCGGCCGCGAAATGTAAGTCTGCCCCTCTTCTCATCCTCATTCTGTGACACGTGTTGAACCCAGGGACAGGAGATTGCACGCATCGAGAAGATTGCAAACGAATTCCTTCCCTTCCCTACAGAATATCGAATCACCCTCCCCTCTGACACGGACCCTCCCACGACCAAGGACAAGCTCAATGCACAACTCTCCACCCTTGACCTAAGCTGGACTTGGAATCCTGATGCATTGACCGGCGTTGGACGAGCATGTCAGAATGTGTGGAAGAGGGCGTACAGACGAGAGCACGACTGGAAGAAGAAAGAGATGGCCGCTGCAGGTGGATTGGACTCGGAGATGGGAGGCGATGAGGGCGACGTCAAGGTCGAATTGGCGTTCAGGGTATCAGTCAACGAAGGTGCAAGGGAGATTGTGCTCGAATGGTTGAGGGGGAATGACCAGGTACTGTGGGAGAGCTTTTGCGGGATGGTGCATCGGGTGTTCAAGAGGGGCTGAAATTTGGCTGAATTCGATGATTCCAAGCCCCAAACGAGTACTAGGATGGCAGGGAAGGCGACTGACAATAGATAGGTCCACGCGTGACCCTTCAGGTTGCGACAAACGCATGCTGTCCATCACGTATAGCCGGGTACCTTTCGTGTGATTCTGGCGTCGTGGAAATAGTCGGAAGAAGTACAAGCTCTCGTAGTTGAACTCTTCTCCCCCACCATTAGCAAGAGGGGCGAGTATACCACGACCCCTTTGCTTCCGCGTCCCATAGATATCTCCATGCATCGATCAACGTACCGATCGAAACTATGGCCGTCTAAATTTCCCTGTCTCACACACTTTCCTCCTTCCAGAACAGATCAGCGCTCAATTCCTCGGAAATCCCCTTGGCCAAGGGCAACGCCTCATCACTCAGCTTCATCCCCGCCTTCAACCCGTCCGACCCCGTTCCCACGTTGGCCGTTTGCCTTACGCCCCTCACCCCTGCGTATCCTCGTCCGCCCCGTCCTGCAGCCCGCACAATCGTCGTCGGCGGCGGCGGAGCCAATTCGCCCCTTGCAGCCCGGTTTTGGCGATGCAACTGGCCGCCGTGCAAGTCGCCCTTAAGCTCCTCACGCTCGTTCCGGTCCTCGGTCTCGTACTGAAAGGCAGTCCACGCGAAGACTTGGGCGTCTAGACCGGAGGCGGCGCGGCCTGGGCGGACGTGGACCGCACCGCCAACGAAGAGGGCGGAGTCGCGGTCGCCGATAGCCGCGGTGTCATGGTCGAAGCGCGCACGCCCCAGGTCCGCGAGCTCGGTGGAGGCGGCGAACAAGGTGTCCTGCGAGCCCTTGTAGCTGGCGCCGTTGGTGTGGTTGTTGGTGTGATTGTTGGCGGCCATTTTGAGGTTGAAGGCGCGTTGGCAAGAGGCTGCGACTGGGTCAATATGGGAAAGAGGGAAGGATGGAAGGAGGGCTGTGGAAGAGGGAGAGGCACGTACAGGGAGAGGGTAGTTTCTTATTCCGGTAACCTGCGAAGAAGTACAGAAGTTCTTTATGGATGGAGGTAAAGGTGCGAGGCAGTCCAGTATCGAGGCGGCCGAAATCACGCGATAGCTGAGAGGGAAAAGCAGGTGAGAGAAAAAAGGCTGGTGAATGACGTAGATCACAGCGCCCTATCTACCTTCATCGCACATCATTATTTTCAGAATGCGGTGACGGCAGCACCACCCACGTCCTTTCACCGAAACGGAACCAAACACAACTTGGTTGGACCCATCACTCGACGCCCTTTAATTCGCCAATCAGAATCACTTCAAAACTATGCACACTCTCGAGTAGCTTGGCCATATTAGTCGCAATTTCTCACTGTCGCTTTTCAATGCCCGTGACCCGCTTTTCCGGCTCTTCAACTTAGTCCTTGCCCGTCGCCTCCTTTAAATCCATCGTCAAGCTTCTGTAGTAGTTTGTGAGGTTTGTTATCCGCTTTTTCAACTCATCAAGCCTGTAGGTAGTACTTTCGTGAAACGGATCTTGCACGTCTTTGAAGTCCTCAGATGAGTACTTTTGGAACCCCACAAGGCGAGCATGAGGGATGAAGCTGCAAGCGAGCCACTCGTCATGTCCTTCGCCGTGCTGCAGCTGCAAGCGAGCTACTCGTCATGTCCTTCGCCGTGCTGTAGCCCAAGGGCTCGGCGGACCTCCCTCACGCATATCAAAATCTCTCTTTGGACACTTCCTACGGATTCGTACTTGGGAAGGTTCTTGTCTGGAGCATCTCGTCCGTCGATCCAGATGGGAACCTTTTTGTCGTCGATGCGGCTGCAGTACCACGCAGGCACGAGACCAGTCGCATCGGCCCTAGTAATAGAAGCTAGGTCTTGACGACGGTCAGGAGGTGCGTCGCGCACCAAGTATTTTACCAAGTCTTTTGCGGAAGCTTATATCAATCAGCTGCTGTTACCACGGGGCTCTATAAGGAGGTGCTATACTCTCGCATTCATACACAGATATGAAAGGCGACCCACTCGATCTATCGTACCCCTTTAGATGTCTCTCGATCTGCCATTTAGTCAAGAGGCGCCAGTCGAAAGCTGGCTGCACCTTGAAGCCAGCAACACCACCAGTCCAACTAAAAAGCGATGGATCGCCATATGTGACCGATTGCTCATGTTGTACGCGGTACAGATTCGTAGGCGGTGTGCGTCACTGTTGTGCATTGATTTTGGGTTCGTGTGTGATTCTGTGACTCTGTGAGTATCGGCACATATACGTCGCGCGATGTTGCTCACACATCCATCGTGTGTTGGGTGTCTGGCAGGAAGACATCGACGGAATAGAGGGGGCAAGTTGAAGGCGAGGCTCCTTCCGTGCACCCAACCACATTAAGCTATCCACAGTGCCGGATTCAGACACTAGTCTATGCCGACACCCCAATTCGCTTGTTAAAGAAGCTTGATAGTGAGATCCCTGAACGCCTGCGTTGTTAAAAACATTTGCAGAGATTGTTGCAAACAATAGAACCCTAAAAAGTCTATAACCTTATAGTAGAATGCACTTAGCTTTTATTAGAACAGGTCGCGCACCCCGTCGAGGTCCAGGCTCCGGTCCCGGTATGCAGCGGCCAAATTGCCACTGACCAACCGCTGCACGACGCACTCCAGTATCAAAGAGGCGCTTGAGCCGGGCTACGGGCGATTCGTTCATGCCGGTAGCCAGCTCCTGCTCGTCAGGATCGTCCGACTACGTCTGTTTTTCGCCGCACTGCAGGGTTGACTTGCCAGCCGTGAGAGCTCATTCTCGACGCTGCAGGACTAACGTACTTGCCGAGAGCGTCTTTCGAGAATTAATCGCCAACAAATAGCCAAGAGAAACGCACTCCAACATCGGCAGCTTACCCTCTTCATGTTCTCCGGCTTCTTCGGGCTCTTCCCCCCCCGTAGCGGCTGTGGGGCGACGACGGCTCTCCGTCCAATGTGAACGACCTACTTCTAGCCCTGCAGCAATACGCCCAGCTATTTAAATAGATTGCTTTCAAGGGGAGAATTAGGACGGGAGCGGTATCTTCAACATCAAGCCCTGCATTGTGGGCATATGCTCCGCCTTGGGTGGCTCTTCCCTCGTTCCTCGACCACCGTCCACGCATAAACGAGATATTCGCGGCATACCACTCACACCTACACCCATCCTCACACTCCACAATCGTCCCGGAGCTCGCCCTTTGTTGTAATGAACAAGACCTGAGGTCATATCACAAGATGAGACCAGAGAGCAAGACTTGACAGTAACGACGTTTGTTTAGCAACTAGTGCGGGTATAGGCAGGCGCGTGCGACGAAGTTATGCTGTAGCATGGCACTTAGAGGCCGACAGGATGTTTTACCCATAGTAGGGTAGAACACAGCTGATCCGTCGGACGTGCCTGCATGCCCTAGTGTTATGTGCAATGATCCCTAGTCCCCCGAAGAACCGCCAGATGCAATTGATCACAACAAACTGAACGTTAATTACACACAGCTGTCGGATCCAACGACGAAAGTTCCGTCCGAGTTCTCGCATCCACACTCGGTAGTGTTGGGATCGCGAATGCATCCAGTCCCAACGCCATCGTCCTCGCCGTTGTCACTGTTCCGGTCAACAATCTATCGAGGAATGCCATAACGGGCAACGTACTTCCAGAAAAAGGTCCACCCGCCCTCCTCCTCGACTATCTCGTCTGAGGTCGGCGCCTCGCATGTGTAGGCTTCACAGGTGCCGTAGCTGATCCCATTCGAGTTTGTCTTCGTGAGCGTCCACACGGCGAACGTCTCGGGACTGCTGGTACGCGTGTTATAGGCACATTCAGCGGCCTGGATGCCGGTGGAGGTTTTGGTTGCGGCGCAAGCGGGGCTCACAGGCACCTTGTTTTTCGTGTTGGAGGCGCAGGGATCGAGTGTCGCGAGTGCGAGCGCGGGGATGGTCATGAGGAGGTAGAGCTTCATGTTGGCGATTTATCTTTGCTGGAGGGATGAACGAGTGTTTGGCGAAATCAGCGGGATGGGAGAACGAGTGGCTGATGAACGAAGCCGCTGTCCACTGGAACCGGCGTCCACTTGTGCTCCAGTGCTCATATTGCACATTACGCATGCAGTGGTGTCGCAACGGCGCCGATGTTTGGAAAGAATGACAAGGTTGATCGACACAGGGTTTGGAGATGCTTCCGTGTTTCAAGCTTTCCGACGAATCGAATGAGGCGAGGGCACGGGTGGGACGATCCGCGATAGCTCCGTTTCCTGCTGTGTCAACTACCTAGGTACTGCTGTTTGATTGTTCTGATGTGTCTTTCGGTCAGTGTTTCGGCTTAGCCGGCTTCAAGCACGAGCGCTGGTTTCTGTTGTGACTTCGCGGACCGAACGACGAGCCAGAGAAAAGCCTAATCATAGGCAACAATGCCAAGAGCCTCCCTCGCCGTGAGAACGATGAACGTAAACGTCGACAGTCGCGCCATCCTCTCGCTGTGCGGCCCGTGCGGCCCGTACGTCCACTGGCATTATTGCGAGTCGCGACCCAGCTCACCACAACACTACCCACACTCGCCATTTCTCCACGCCGACCCCCAGAAAGCACCATGCGGCGAGGCAACCGCAATTATGGCCGTGGCTACGAGCCCTTTCTTCCCTGCGGATACTGGACGAGGGGCAGCTCTCGTCCCAACCAGCTGAATCAACCTGTCGGTGCTTACCAGAAAGCAGGCCGTGGATCCGCCAGTATTGGCGCTCCCCAGAGAGGAAGGCCGTGGGTCCGCCAATGTTGGTGCTCCCCGTCTGGTAGGCAGGTCGCGGACGCCAGATACAGAGCGCGGCACGACGATGCCGAGACCCACGGTAGACATGCCAGAAGCGTTTGCCCGACCAGCCAATGCCGTTGACCAGACGGATCTGCCCGAGACTGTAGGGGACTTTCGCTCCCATAACCATTGCCTCCACTACCTCCAGCCATACGGCGGCGACCATGTCGATTCGCGGCTTGCCCCAAACCCTGTGGGTGCTGTGGCACCGCCAATCACCAGGGCCGCGTAAGTCGTTACTTCCCATTTGCGTCATCAGACTCACTAACACTTGCCAATACTGCCCATGGAGGTATGCCTTCTGAAACTAGTATGCCAAGCACACCCGCCGGAGGCCGTATTTTAAGGAGGGCGTCTCTATCTGTCCCACTGAGGAAGAGACCGCTTTCCTCGTCCAAGCCGGTCACAAGGAATTCGCCAACGTGACGTCGGCCCGTGAGGACAGGAAGAGGAAGTACTTTGCCGAATTGGACGACTTCGAGGCCGACCTCGAATCCCGCGCCTCCAAGAAGGCCAAGTCTGACCAGTTCCTCCCGGAACAGTGGAAGCAGACCGCCAAGGGAGCCTATCAAAAGGCGAGAGAGGCCGAGCTGCGTGCTGCCGAAGCTGTCGAGAAATACGACATGATTGCCGCGGAGCATGAGTTTCTGGTCCGCAAATACAACATCGCTGCCCTCGAACTTCAGCGGAGCCGCGACGGCAATAGCGTCGCACACCCTGCCGATACCCAGGCCTACGCTCTGCCCGTCGAGGAGGCCAACGCTCCGCTTGTCCAGGAGGAAGGCAGGGCGACTATGAGTGATGGCGACGGTGGAGTCAGTTTGTCTGACAAGTGGGAGTAAAGGGGTGGCCGTTGTTGGTCATTCTCTAAAACCCTTCTAGCCAAGCGCATGCGCTGTCGGAGTCGACACCGGTCTGTTTGCTCATAGTTGCACATACTGGAGACACAAACGAATACAATGCCGTACCCTACATACGTTTGTTTGTTAGATTCCAACCGTCTGTGACGCCACGTAGAGAAGGAAGTCTACCGACCGACGCCAATGGCTCCAAGCCTAAAGCGACCACGTGCTTTGGATTGTACCAGCCAACATTGAGTCATCGTGCCACCTGCGGCCGCAAGCATAAGCCTATGAACTCCAAAGTGCAGTGAGAAATTGATCAATATCAGAATATGACAGTCTGGACAGGCTCTGGATGACCTGATAGGGGCCCCGGGTCTTTAGACCGGGGAACGAGGTCAGCAGAATTGATCCGGAGGATTGTCGGTATCCAAAACACATTGTCTAAAATCCGTACTGTCAATTGCGCTGGCTCGCGAGTGTGACGCATACAGTAGGTTGGGGGAGGCGCCAGTCTCGGCTCCAGATGCCGTGTCGTGAGATGTGCAACACGCCAGCCGGGTTTCCGCGCACCCCACCAAAACACTGTCGCCACCAAAAAAGACGCGTTATCTATCAACCCTCCTTTTCAATATGGATGCCCGTGAGCAGACTATACAATTAGCTATCCAGCAACTTAATGCTGGTGTTTGTACAAGCCAGCGAGCTGCTGCAAAGGCGTACAGCATCTCTCTATTAACCTTACGCGATTAAATTAGCGGCGCGACGAGTAGCTATACTAGCTATGCATATTATCTAACGCCCTTCTAAGTAGACGTACCGAACAGGCCCTAATATAAGTACTATTACTTAAAATAAATACTATTAGCTTTAAGGTAGCGTAGGAAGCTAATAGTGGCTAAGTATTACCACAAACACCTACGATGAACACTTTCTATGACGTCGCGAACACATTGCAGCAAAGTCTTCCTATTGCAGTACCAGGCGCCGGCGCCCTTCCGGATAGGCTTTACCAACCATTAACTCACGTCCGCTCCAAACCGCTACGTGCTTTAAAGGCTTGATCCCATTCGGCGTGGAACTGGAGGCCAAAGTCGAGGTGATGCTGCTCAAAGAGTACGCCGAGCACTTGGGGCCGCCAGCAGCACGCACAGCACCCGAGGAGCCGTACCCCGTCTGCCCCTTATTTACAGTAATAACATTTGCGCCTCAATTTAGTCATAGCGGGTCGAAGAATTATGATACAGGTAGAGAAGCGGTCCCCCAAACTAGGCAGTTATTATGAGCGAGCCCAGGCCATTCATGATGGGCCTTAGTTCCCGCCGAACAGAGCCCCCAATCCCTTGCCAGCACCACCAGCACCACCCTTGCCTTTGTGGTGACGGCGCTCGATGTCTTCCACCTCGGGCTCAGCCTCCCTCTTGTTTGCTCCAAGGAGAGCACCAAGACCTCCAAGGCCCTTGCCAGCGCCTCCAGCGCCACCCTTGCCCTTATGGTGACGGCGTTCGATATCCTCAACCTCCGGCTCCGCTTCTCGCTTGTTCGCGCCGAGGAGGGCACCGAGACCCCCAAGGCCCTTGCCAGCACCACCCTTTCCTTTGTCTTGATTGCTGTCAGTAGGAGCTGATCATCTGCGAGAAGAACACTCACGGTGACGTCTTTCAATTTCCTCAACTTCTGCTTCAGGCTCAGGCTGAGCCTCACGCTTGTTTGCGCCAAGGAGGGCACCAAGGCCTCCGAGACCCTTACCAGCGCCGCCCTTTCCTTTGTCTGGTACCTTGTTAGGCTCCATATCGATGCTGACGGCGTATCCAACTCACGATGCCGCCTCTCAATCTCCTTAACTTCGGCTTCCGGCTCGGGCTTTGCCTCGCGCTTCTTTCCACCTAGGAGGGCTCCGAGACCTCCGAGACCCTTCCCGGCGCCACCCTTTCCTTTATCTGGTATGGTGTCAGGGTCTCTGTCAATGCGAATTGCGTAGTTAACTCACGGTGACGCCTCTCAATCTCTTCAACTTCGGCTTCGGGCTCAGGCTGAGCCTCACGCTTGTTTGCTCCGAGGAGGGCTCCAAGACCTCCAAGGCCTTTGCCGGCACCGCCCTTGCCCTTGTCTTCAAAACGTCAGCAAACCCAACTATTCTAAGGGACATCGAAACTCACGGTGCCTAGCGACGACGTTCACGGCATGGCTGGCGAAGACGGCCCCACTCCCCTAGCTGGTGTTAGCTACACCAAGACAATACAGAAGTGGATGGATCTTCACCGGGTTGCGAGCCTCAACGGCGCCACCATTTGGCTGATCATTCACAACATACGCCGACGCTCCGAGGGCCAGAAGGGCGATTCCTGCGAACTTCATGATGAAGAGTCCGTGTGTCAGGCGAATAATTAAGGCGTATACAACAGGGATTGAACAAATGCAAGGATCCGACCAGCAGAAACGAAAAGAAAGGATTCGGTTTGAGTGAGATTGAGAACAATAAACACCTGCTGGATGGGGTGATCGGACGCGTCGTCACCTTATATTCTAGCTTTGCTCTGGAAACCCAGACCCACAGAGGTCTGCCCCATTGGGCGACGACTTCGCTCCTGAGACGGAATCGCATTGATGCGGAGGTTGAAATGAATACAGAGACGTCCGTTGCCCAGCAGCCTAGGGCAATGGTGTTTTGCGTGAATCAAGAAACTTGCAATGCTTCGAGCGGACCTCTATCTGGACACCATTGGCTGGATCGACAAGGGCACGGATGAGGCGGCAAAGCGACGAGCAAGTGAATGAAGTGCGCCAATACAATTTTTTACCGCCCAGCCTCACTACCTGGTCATCTGTGTTGCTTAGCATCGTAGATTCCCAGAGCGGCAGTACGTTCTGAAACAAGGTTTGTACGTCTTCGAATCCCCTCATTGGGTCCGACCGACGCACCGAAAATGCCGCGGTACCAGGATACTGGAACCTCCAAACTCCTCCGGGGTGTCTCTCAGCATCCGAATTTGCCCCTCGTGAGAAGGTTCGTGCCACCAGAGTGTCATGTTCCGGCTCTTATGTCAGATCGCCAAGATGAAACGGTGGTGAAGTCAAGACATCGCCTAGCGCACATCGCGAAACCAAAGCCCCGCGCGAGCCAACCAATTGCTTCATGTGCGACAAGGGCTTTGTCGCAAAATTGCTTGTCTCAAGGTTGAGATTGCCGTCTAGGGTATACTTGCCTTAGGCGATGCCCTGAACGCCCCGTGGAGCCGTTCAAGCCACATTTTGGGCTCGTCAGCCACACCAACGGCAACGCTTCTGAGACGCTTTATGTAGGGCCAGGCCCGCCAGGCATGTTTTCTGCTTCTTCTGCCTTGTTTTCCTCGTTTGCTAGAATCCAGCGTTGAGTGCACCTCTTTTCGTTTCTCTAATATCGCAGGTCGACTTTGATTAATTCCATCTCTTTTCATCTCATTCTTTCCAGCAACTTCGACAACATGGAGAAGAAATCGCAACCCGAAGTCGACTATGACGACTTCAGCTCGCAAGGCGATAATGAGAATACATCTTTTCTCAAAGGCGACAATGTCCGAGACTCGAGGAAGAGAAGAGGGATGACGTACTTGCTATTGGCCAATCTTTTCGTCTTCATGATATCCGCGCTCGCACTCGTTTGTACGGTGTATTCGCAACGGACCAAGTCATCTCATTCTGCTGCTAAACTGATGGGTGAATTTGGCATATTCTGTGGGTTGCACCGCTTTACCGACTGGAAGAGCTTCCGCTAATGGTAACAAGCACCCGCGATGCACGTTGTAGAGTACGAGCGTACCCAATTCAAGCTGCCCAACCCTCTCAACGAATCGAAATATGTCGGCATCACAGACGATGTGGAGAACGCTTGGATGGACATTGCATACCGTACGAGTTTACACGTCCCGAAATCTTTCGGTCCGCTAATGGTCAAGCAGTCCCTGACCAGATGGTGTCCATGCAGGACTTCCCCAAGCTCCAAAAGCCGGCCGATTCACTCAAGGTAACCGATCCGAAAACCGGCGAACTGGGCTATCGCGTCGGTCTTGAAGTTTTCCATCAACTGCACTGCCTGAACTTGTTGCGCATGTCGACATACCCCGAGTATTACACCAAGTTGTGGTGGTCGGACACGAACGACAAGCCTGAGAAAGTGCGGGCGCATCTAGGTACGACCATTTCATCCAGGGTTTCTCTACACGCTAATAGTGGCCTAGACCATTGCATCGAAATCCTCCGAATGAACCTCATGTGTCTTTCCGATGTCAATGTGTTCACATTCCATGATGTTCCGGGTAGAAAGGGACCGTGGCCGGACTACGAGAGTCACCACGTGTGCAGAGATTTTGACAAGATCAAGCAGTGGGCGAACGACAATGCGATGCCGTACGAGGACGTGTGATTGCGGGTACTCTGTCAAGCTGTGTTGTACAGTTGGATGCACCACACCTCAAACGAGACTGTATCAAAGAAAAAATGAGACGAGTTGATACCCCAAGTTCTGCTCCTTGTGCATGTCTACAAGATCTTTGTGACAAGCGGTTCCTCGAGCGAGTCAAGCGCTGGAATTTCGCATTCTTTCCCACTTCTCGCAATCACTTCTTGTTTCCCAAGTGTGCATCGCCTTTCGAGCTTTACCTCTCTTGGCTTTCCATCGATGTTTCATGCGCGCAACATACCTATGATACATTCGCAAACACCCCTGTTTTCCGATCCGGGGTTCCTCGTTACCGAGAATCTTTTACAGACTATGGACTTGATGTCACTGTCTCGAGCGCCACTGTTCGCATAGTGCCAATGTTACGGTTTGCTTCTGACGGGGGCTGTGTTCCAAGAATGTGCGATGACGAACTGTGGAGTGCACAGAGGAGCGTTGATCAGCTTCATGGTTGCGAATGTGTGATAAAAACCGCTCAACATATCCTCGATGCTAATTGCAGAGCATGTTACGGCGGACGCGCAATAGGAATGATTGGTATCCGTGGTCTTCGAAGACACGCACAATGGTTAAAGGCGCTTGAGGTGGTATTTCTGCAAGCGACTGTACTGGGGACAGTGCCTTGACAGAAGTCTGGATGCTCTCTACAGACAGAAGCATTCGGTTGACCGCATCAACAAGTGAAAATCGTCATCGAGATCTACGCTTTCGCTCTCGCTGTTTCGATTTGACGACTGCTTCTAGTAGTTTTCTCCTGCTGCAGGCCATGCAGCCAATGAAATTGCCATTGTAACCCTACTCTACTGCTGGTTGTTTACCCGGCTATATGATGAAGCCGGCCACAACGGCATTCTAAATGGAAATCTGTATATCGATATTGGGCCGCGCAGCTGTGCTACGAATACTCTGGCGTTCGCCCGCCCGGAAAGCTTCTGACGCCCGGATCGTTGTCGGCAGACACATAGTGCCCAGGATGGAGGCTGAATGGGTGGGGATATACATACCCCATATAGCGCAAATCTCTCGAGACTGAATTCAGCTTATCTTAATCGCTTTTTCGTTCTTCGATTGAAGGTTGCTGGTCTTTGGGAGCCTTTTGAAGAGTTCAACTTTCGCCATTCCCTCGTCCGCGCCCAGACATTCTTCAAAGTCCAAGGCAGTTGTAGCCCAACATGCGCTTCGCAATCGTCGCCCTCGCCCTTGCGGCCGTAGCCGCTACCTCTCCACACTCCGCCGAAGCCGAAGCTCTCAGCACGCCCCACCCTTCTGCTTCCGCGACCGGCGACGGCACATCACCGACCAGGACGAGGACAGGCCACAGGAACCCGCACAAGGAACCGACTCCGACGTTTAAGACCGGATGCGATTGCGAAAGACCAGTGATTCCGGCCGGAGTGTTCTCGGATAAGGAGATGTGCCAGTTCAAGCACTACGTAGAGATGGCTTGCTTCCAAAGGGCGCAAGGTGGATGCCCGTCGCCCATACTGAAGGTGAGTCGTCGGGGCTTCTCCGTTGGAAGACTGATACAATAGACGAGTGATTGCTGACAGATTATAGTGCTAACTCCCCCGAACCTCGGGATGCGTGATTCGATGCTGTTCGCTGTACATACTTGGTTTGCGATGGGCGGGGACACTCAGTGAGGACAAAAGTTATTTATATTGGGCAAGATACGGACCGGCCGACCGTGATCGTCGTGGAAGTCGGCACAAATGATTTTGTAAGCTCAAATAAAATGCCACGTTACCATATCGGAGCATTCAGCCATTAGCTCTAGCAATATTCGCCAACCGTGACTGCCTGATGAACGGGCTGCCGACGACGCGTAATTGGCAGGTTGAGGATCCTCGAGCGCGATCTGAAGACAAGGCAGCAAAAGCCTTGCTACGCATCTCAGACGCGGAAAAGCTGCTTTGACGCAGAATTGTTGATGCTAGACGGTATCGTTGGGGACGCAAAAGCCGACTCTCCCTGTTTTTCATCTTGAAAGGGGACACGTTCCCACCCGGCGGCCATTTTGCGACTAGCTGGGTCCGTCTTAGCGAGTCGTTCCATCTCGACAGGCATGGGCGACAACCTCCCTTCCCTTCTCCTCCGATGCACTTACCTTTTCTACGGCGGACGACATAGACTCAGCATATCAAATGATGCCTGCCTGCTCCTCCAACCTAGAGACGTGGCTTCTCGGGAAGACATGCACAGCCACGGCAACCCGCTAATGAAGCCAGCTCTCGTATCGTCGCTTCCATCTAATCAGGCATCCATTTTGTATACAAATGTCATCATGTCCCTGTCAGACGTCTAATCCAGCTATTTGGTTTTCAGCTTTGTTACTCTCGCGCCATGTCAGACTTTGTGCACATTGAATCACCGTCTACCGAGGCTGTCCAACCGCTATCAACTGAAGAAGACCTCGCTGCGTCGCCCAACCTGCAGAAGGAAGAGTCGAGCAAAAACGACCTGGAATTTCTAGATCTTCATCCATTCGTCCGCTCTACCGTGGTCGATAAGATCTACGGCTGCCTCGTTGGTTCTGCACTCGGCGATACGATTGGCTTGTACACCGAGTTCCTGCCAAAGGCACAATGTGCAGAGGCCTACAAGACGAGGAAGTTCAGTCTAGTGGGAGAGGTTACAGAGTACTACAGCGACAGTCACAGAAGTGAGTCCCATCTCGCTGTGGTCCGGTCACCTGTGCAATCATCGTACACAGCTTTGACGGAAGTCTGGATACACTCCGCAAGGGAAAGTGTCAAAGAAGTTTTTCCCAATCTTTGGAAACAGAAGATATTTCCTCGCGCAGTGACTGACGATATTCAGTGCGCTTCGAGCCTTGCGCGTGGACTGATGACACAGATCAAGCTCTCCTAATTCTGCTCTCCTACCTCCACATCCACACCAGTTCATCGCCTCGAAATGCTACGCCCGAGCTCGTCACTGCTCTCCCCCAAGACTTCGCCGGCCGTCTACAAATCTGGATCGAACAGGGTCTCCGTGCCCTCAATAGATTCCCATGCGGCATCGGCCGCCTAGTCGGCAGCGTCGTGACCAACAAAGCCTACCTTTTGAACCCGGTTGAGATAGCAATCGAGCGCTGGGTGAAGTCCTCTCGGCACGTGGCTCCCAATGGAAGTCTGATGCGGACGCATCCCATTGGCGTTATTGGGGTTGGGATGGAAGAGGTGGATTGTTGGATCCTCGCGACTAGTGTGGGTATGACGACGCATGTGGATCCGAGATGTACGGTTGCGTGCTGTATCTCCGTCGGGCTGGTCCGTGGCATCCTCCGTGGTGAGGTTTCCACAGAAGCAGACGTTGACAAGGCGATCGAAAAAGCGTACGACTGGGTTCTTTCTCAGCCCGAGCTCATGAACCCCGGTCTCGCCACGGAACTCACAGAATGGGAGATTAAGCGCCATCTTGACCGCAAAGAATTTGAGCGTCATGTATACGTTACTTCCTACGCCGACTTGTACCTCGACAACCACCAGGAGATGGGTTATGTCTACAAATGTCTCGGTTCGGCGATTCTGGCACTGCGACTCTGTATCCGGGCCTGCGCTTCCGCACTCCCTTCAAAATCTCTCTTCGAAGATCTCATAACCGATTTGATCATGGAAGGGGGCGATTCGGACACTAATGGGGCTGCAGCTGGGGCACTTATTGGTGCTTACCTTGGGTATGCTAATCTCCCTGCGCATTGGGCACTCGGGCTGGCCCATAAAGAGTGGCTGTCGTCCAAGATCATGAGGCTGACGAAGGCGCTGGAGATCGTGGATGGAACGGTAGAAGAGGAGGCGGACGAGCAGTCTGATGGCGGAAAGGGGCTTATGAGTAAAGAGGAACTGGAGAAGAGGGACAGGAATATGTTGGTGCTCATCTTGACCCGTAAGAAAGAGAGAGAGGAGAAGGAACGTAAGGCGAAGGAAAAGAAGAAGGGCTTGGCCGGGTGGTTCGCGAAATAGGGCTTGCGCTTGCTTGGAGGGTGGGCCTGAAATGAGCCCCGCCACGTATTGATGAAACTCTTCCAATATTGTACACACGGTTTCCCAGTGGTATCCTTATCAATGTGACAGACATATGGTACACGGCGCGGGACAGCGCCCTTCTCACTACCTCCACTTCCTCGGCCTGAACCATCACCCAACGATTCCCTTGCCCACCACTCATCTTTAACCTCTCGTCCGAAGAATGTACAGACGAAGAATAGATAGCCTCCCATGGGTACATGCCAAAGGTGGGCCCAAGGTAACTCCAAAGTGTGGTTTTCTGCTCTTGTATCCTATACGATGACCTCACCGCAATCCACCATGTTCGGCTTCCACTTGCGCGTGTCGAGCTCACCCTCCATGCTGCTTGGCAGTGTGACCTCGATGGGCCTGTAGAGGTACCACGCTTTCAGCGCTGCTGCTGCTGCCCTGAATCTCGCCTCTTCCAAAGATGCACCTGCTCCTTCTCCAAGCTTGTCCTTGCCACTGTATACGCCGACCACGAAAACAGGGTGCCTGCTCGCTCGGCCAGTTTCCGAGATCAGGCGTGCAACGGGAGCCTCGAAGCCTTCTCTGGCGCATAGCTTGGACAGATCGCGGGTCGGCGTGCGGAAGTCGAAGAGGGTCGATAGATCGAGTTGCCGGCTCAGGAAGTGGTCCCTGTAAAAGCGCTTCACGAGCGGTGACCCAAGGTGGAGGTGCAGTGCTCCTATCAAAGCACGCACAAAAGATTGCGCTGCTTCTTCCATGGGCACCGGGACGGCGCTCAGCGACTGCGGATCTGGTGGCGTGTTGTCGGAGCCGAACTCGTCGGTTGCGACGATCCTGTGTGTAGTCGTGACGTTCCATTTCCAGGGCACCTGCCGTCTCAGCGCTGCCGGCACGCGGCTTCCAGACCTGAGCCGCCTAAACTGCAGCAGCCCCGGATCCACCTCGCCACCCGGTTCCGCCGCGGCCTCAATGCCCCACTCGCTCGCGACCGTCGCCAGTGCCTTGGGCCCCGTGTATGCATGCTGTGCGGCGAAAATGACGGGTATGGGTAGGCGTGGGTAGTTGCAGAGAAGGTATTCGGTCGTGTAGTAGCCGAGGAGGTTGGCTCCGAGAATGGATAACGAGGCATTGTTGAAGGCGGGATCGGGGTCGGCCGAGGGATGTACGAGCGTGCGGGCGAGCGTCTGCAGCGGGAACCGTTGGTGGAGGGAGAGACGGGCTCTCAGGGCGGACAGCTTGGTCGAATGCGATGCTGCAAAGGGGTGAGGTGAGGGGAGCTGCTCTGGAGCTAGTCGTTTCCTGTGCGGTATTGCTGGCGGGGCGGGAGCTGCAGCGGGCTGCGAGGATGTCGGGTCTGGCGTTCCAATGTCTAGTTCACTGTCTTTCTCTATTGCTACTGTTGACAGGGAGCGCGCTTGTATCCGGTAGTCATGAGGCGTGATGTCTCTCTGCAGACCCGCCGCGCAGGGACACGACGGGCGGCGCGGCGTCCTCCCGGCCAGCAATTGCGTGGCACATCTCGATATCCGTACACGCTTCATTAAAGACAGGACAGAAGAGAAAGAGAAGAACTAGAGACGGCGGGATTGCAATTGGGCTGGCTGTCTCCTGGCGCGCTGAGGGTGCGATTCCAAAATTTCTGGCCAAGGAGGAAAGGGCGCCTTAGTCAGCGAGGCTAGCTCGGGCGCCCGCAACATTGAACCTCACCCCAAGCTCCGACGACACACCACCCTCAACATCGCAGAACAGCAAATCACAATGGGCGGCGGAGGAAAGATCCCGTATGAGTACCCTTTCAATTGCCTTCCCCAGGCACTGCTGACCCGCTGCCCCCCAGATACCCCAAGCACGTCTGGTCGCCGGCCGGTGGCTGGTACGCCCAACCCGCAAACTGGAAAGCCAACACGGCCATCATGGGCGCCGTCCTCCTCAGCATCACCGGAATGGCGTGGATGGTCAGCGCGAACCGAGAGCACCGCGACAAGATGCCGGAGCCGAACAGCTTCTTCCCGAGCCGATAGTACGGGCCCAGACGTCACGATTGCGAGACCGGAGCTGACCATGGCACAGTTGGAGCAAGCAGATCATCGAGCATGAGCGGAAACTCAAGGAACAAAAGGAAAGCGAGAGGTAGTCGGGCACAGGAGCCGAACAGCGCCGTTCAGGGACCTCGGGTGTTTGCTGGAGCACTAGGGCTGTACATATCTCCCCAGCCTTTCCTTGAATTCTGAAAGTCTGTCTCCAACACGAACATTATTCCACGTCTCGCCCTGTGCCGTGTGCGCCAGTGCGGGCATTCCGATCTGCTCAATAGCGAAACTCGCCGCGATGGTTCCCCACACTGCGGCCTCTTCGAGGGTGTCTACGCCTGCGGCTGCGTCATCCCTCACCAGACCCATCGCCAACCCTCCCAGAAAGCCGTTGCCTCCGCCGGTCGGGTCGACGACCTTGTTGGCTGATTGGTGATAGGCAGGCAACCATTTGCGCAGGCCTTGGCGAGCAACGAGGCATCCGTCTTTCCCAGCCCGAACGACAATACCACCTTCTCCCTTCGATCCTATGCCGCTCTCTAACCACTGCTCGCAAAGCCCTTCGATTGATCGATAGTCCACGTGGTCCTCGCCATTAATGTTGACGCCAAAGAACCCACCGAGCTCGGAGTGATTGGGACTGACCACATCAACGTGTTTTAGTGCATTGAAGCAGTTCGTAAGCTCGTCCGGGGTGCACAGATCAGGCACCGGCTCCCATATGAACAGAGGAGGTCGCCCAAATGCAGTTTCCACGGATTGATTGCGCGATGCAAGAATGTTCTCAACGAGGTCAATGCACCGCAGTGGGGAGCAGATCAGATGGAAGGACTTGGACCAGAGCAGCTGCGTGTTGATCAGAGCTTGATGATCCAGACGCAACTTTGGGGTCGTGTAGCGGAAGGCTGCAGCGCATCAGTACGCGCGCACGGCTGATGGCAGAGACGTCGACGCACCTCGATGCTCGTTCTCGCCGTAACCGTTCCATCCGCGAGTGGTCAGTCGGTGCGGAGTCTCACGAATCAGGACGCCCGTGTCCCACTGGGCGATGGTTTCTCGAAGCTCGTGTGGAAAGTCGGAGCCGCAGTCCACGACCCAGCCCACCGCCTTGGAACGTGGGGGCGGAGAGAAGATTCGCGCCCCCAGCGCCGAGTATGAGCCTGCACCACCGAGGATGTCCTTGACGGGCGGCTTCGGAGCGGGGAATTCAATCTCGTCTAAAACATACTGAGCGGCGGCCAAACAGCGCAGGACAAGTCACCGGTTACCAATTATGAACATGCCCAGCGTGCAGAAGTCGATGTCGCCTGCGTAGTCGGGCATGCTGGTTGTGTCGTGGTGGTGCTGACGGCGGGACGTCGAATGGCGGCTACTGGGTGAGCTCTCCTTGGCGCCAGTGCACGGACGCGGATGCAGGAGAAAGTGCCTGCGGACCAACACTTCTGCGACACTGCATCATTGATCGTTCCATTGCTTCTACGCTTCTTCTCTGCGCCGAAGCTGCGATCGAGCCGCCGCATCCCCTGCAGCCCATCTATTTCCAACGCCAGAACATTGCAATTTCCAGAAGGCAGGCGGCTCGCGACGCTGCAGCTGCCCGTCAATCGCGCCTTCCCCGAGCGCCGTGTCCAGCTACCTCCTACCCAGGCCTGCCACGAGCAGCAGCCCCGCAACATGGCTCAGAACAACATGAACAACCTGACTACTCTTATAAAGCGGTGCGTACTCTCCTCGGAGCAGCGCCATGAAATGCCATGGCCAGCTCTTCAGCGCACATCCTGGGCCGCCGCGGTCCCATCGCAGTGTCGGGCAACGTGCTGACTGCGGCCATCCACAGGCTCGAGGCCGCCACATCGCGTCTGGAGGACATAGCATCGTCTTCCATAGGCTTCGACGACAGCGCCCCGAACGGAGCGTCCGCACCCCCCGTCGGCGCGACGAACGCCGCCCCGAGTGCTCCCCCCGCGCCCAAGGCCGAGAGCTTGCCGCCCTCCATCGAAGCTTTCGACGGCCTCCTCAGTACCGAATTGAAGACATGGCTGGACCTGAGCACCAAGCTGGGGACGGTCATCGAGGGCCAGGCAAAGGCGGTGCAACAGGCCTTCACGGCCCAGCGCGAGTTCCTGCTGGTTGCGACCAAGGCGAAGAAGCCTGACATCTCCACATGCATGGAGATCCTCAAGGACCTCCAGGCGGCCATGGAGAAGGTGGACGAGATCCGTCAGGGCAATCGGGAGCCGCAGCTGCGCGATCCCCTGACCATGGTCGCCGATGGTGTGGGTGCCCTGGGCTGGGTCACGGTGGAGGGCAGCCCGAAGCCCCACGAGTACATCTCGGAGTTGTTTGGAGGAGCCCAAATCTTCGGCAACAAGGTGCTTAAGGAGTACAAGGACAAGCCGGAGAAGACCAACGTCGAGTGGGTCCAGGCCTACTACAAGCTCTTCAAGGCCCTCTCCGAATACGCAAAGAAGCACCACACCACCTCCGTTGCCTGGAACAAGGACGGCATCGATGCGAAGGAGGCGGCCAAGCAGGTCAAAGACGGTTCCTCGGGTCCTTCCGCATCCAGCATTCCGCCTCCGCCTCCGCCGCCCCCAGGGGGCATTCCTCCTCCTCCTGGACCTCCTCCCCCGCCAGGCCTTCCTCCGCCACCGGGCGCAGCGCCCGCGCCGAAGAAGTCTGCTGCAGATATGGGTGCCGTCTTCGATGAGCTGAACAAGGGCGAGGCGGTCACAAAGGGACTCAAGAAGGTGGACCCCAGCCAGATGACACACAAGAATCCGTCGCTGCGGGCCAACGCAACCGTGCCGACGCGGAGCGATAGCAATGGATCCCTCCGGGGTAAGAGTCCGGCACCTGGGAAAAAGCCAAAGCCAGAGAGCATGCGAACGAAGAAGCCGCCCAAGAAGGAGTTGGACGGCAACAAGTGGCTAATAGTAAGATAAAGTGACAGCAACATGCTTGGCACAAGCGCTTACGAACTCACAGGAACACTTTGACAACCCTACCGAAATGGTGGAAATCGAAGCCGAAATGCAGCATTCGATCCTCATCTCGCGCTGCAAAAACACCACCATCCGCATCATCGGCAAAGCCAACGCCATCTCGATCGACAACTCGGACAAGGCATCTCTGGTCATCGACTCTCTCGTCAGCTCCGTCGATGTCATCAAGTGTCCCAGGTTTGCCCTCCAGGTCATTGGCACCCTTCCCACCATCCTCCTCGATCAAGTCGACGGCGCTACCATCTATCTATCCAAGGACTCTCTGAATACGGAAATCTTCACCAGCAAAAGCTCGAGCGTCAACATCAATCTGCCAACGCCCGAAGAAGATTTTGCCGAGAGTCCGGTTCCGGAGCAGATCAGGACGTATGTGAAGGATGGGAAGCTGGTGAGCGAGATTGTGGAGCATGCAGGATAAGGATGCGTTCGGGCTACATTTCTTTCTGTTCACATGTTTGTAATTGGCTTGTTGCATTGGGTGGAGTCTGACGGCCTGGATCGGTGGAGCGTGCGATTGCATGCGCACTGCTGGTGTCGTCTTTGCTTGTGTGTATGTAATACCAAGAGCGAGAGTTCCCTTCAGCCCATCTATTCATATTATCAGATTGCACACGGCTGTCCATCTAGCGTTGAAGTTGAGTTCAAAGCTAGCGATGACGCACTCGTCGTTGCGCTTGTTTTCCGTCCGCTTTTTTTAATTACGCTGCCTGTCGACAGGAAGGGTAGCTCGACCAAGGTGGAGTGATATGGAAGCAAGGGTTTTCAAGAGTGTGAAGACAGTCGAATGAATGATATGCACGGTTCGGACACGTGTGGTGTCGTCAATGGAGACGAATTTGTAGCCTATACCGGGTCCTCAGCAATAGGCCAGTCGTACCGATGCACTGGGCCCTAAGCTCCGTTTTAGTATTTCTATAATCCGATAATGGTATTATCAGACAAGCCGGCGTGACGATACCTTGTAGATACCCCACCGGCTCATCGTACTCATCTATAATCTCGCAGGCGATGTGAGGTGGCTAAGAAAATGCTGAAATGCTACATGAGAGAGCTCTGAGCGTGATGATTCGTCCGAGGCGATTGAGTATTCGTGGTTAAGGAACTGATGCTCTGCGCCGCCGTCTCTTTAAAAACGTGTGAAGGGGTATCAAATGTCCAGCCCAAAATGACAACATGTACAAAAATGCGCACGGCAAGAGGAGCGGGGTTGTGAATCCACGTAAGAAAGAAGAATCCTGAATGACTGCCGCAATGCAGTTGCGATTCACGCCTCGTTCTTCCCATTATTGTTCGTGTCCTTTTCGAGTATCGGACCAAGCCCAGCCGAGCCGCTGGGTTTCGGCGTCTCCCGCTCGTGTGGCGGCCTCGTTTCGAACAGCGTTCACCAGCCTCCCGTTTGGTCAAACCGGCGAGGCTGTTGCTGCTGAAAATAGCCATCGAACACGCTGAGCTCCGGTTTCTGCCCCGTAGTCCCTTGTCTTCCGTTCGCGCCACTTCCGACCACACTCCCACTGGCATGGTGGGTAGTAACCCCGCCAAGTGCTGCCGCTACCTGTCCGCTGTAGCCACCTCCATCTAGACTTCGTCTGCGGCCTCCGATGGCCTTCCCGCTCCCGTAGCCGTTCACGATAATCGCCATCTTTGTCCGCTCTTTCGGCTTAGCTTTGACCATTTCCTCGATGATCTGGAGCCAATCAACTTCCGACTTCAGCTGTCGCACTTTGCGACCTGATCCGACAATGCCGTTCCGCTGTCCCGAAGTCGTCATAGCATGCAATCGGTTTCGCCAGCTCGCAACACGGTCCAGGTGGTTGTGGAACGAGGCGTCCTGGGAAGATCCGGCTCTGTACTGGGCGAACAGAGAGAGCGAGTGGCCTTGGGCAACAGTCATCATGGATAGGAAAACACAGCCGAGCGAGAAGACGTCTGAAAAGCGCTTCCCGCGCGAAAGGAGCGTTTCTGGTGCAGCGTAAACGTATGTCTGGTCATGAAAGTAGTTCTGAATCTGGTCGAGGCGTTGCGGGGTGGGTACAGTTGGGCTGAACGTGTCACTGCCGCCCCCTATGCCAAAGGGGCCAAAGTATATACGGGAACCGTCGATGAGGATCTTGCGAGGTCGGATATGACGATGGCAGATGGATTGTGAGTGGAGGTATTCGAGGGCTTGTGATAGATCGTACATCCAGTCGACGAGGAGTTTCGAGCGACTAGGGTCTGTTCCTGGCAAGCTCAGATAGTCGTCCAGACTGTACTGGGCCTTGGCAGTGACAATACCAACGTGGCTCGGCTGGGCGTATGAGCAAAGAAGCTTGGTAATATTCTTGTGGTCGTATGATTTAAATTTGTTGATTTGCTCCAACAGCGTAGTCTTCTGGTTCGGTCGAGTGATGACGAATCGTTTTCGAATCAGAATGCGGTCATCGTTGTTAGGAAGCATCCGGACGCGATCGACACTCTTTTCAGAGCCTCTCGACGTGCGAATCAGGTTGATGTGCTGAAGCGGTACCGTCTCACGGGAGGAGAAGTCAACATGGAGGCCATTCAAGGGCAGTTCCTTGGATGTAGCCCGCCACTGTTCATCAACCACTCTCCGTGGATCCGAAACGATACCCTGAAGACGGTCTTCCGGGAAAGGAAGATTTTCATCCCTAAGGTCAAAGAAGGCAGCTTGACGCCATGATGACACATCGTCACAGACAACGAGCAGTATCGCGAGCCTGGGGTTAGACAAGGTCCATTGCCAGACCTTCTTGACCATCCCTGGTTCTCCATACTGCTTTCTTGCAAGATCGTAGAACCACCCTGACAGAGACTGACCCTGTGAAGAGAGCAACGACGTATTGATGAATCCGTTCACCAAGGGTGAGAAAGGGACGATTGCTTGTCGGTAGGGGTTCGGCGACCCGGGAAAGTGTGGAATCGGTGAGCCCGGATATTCTACACCCCTAAACGACTCCCCTGACGCTGACGGAGGAGGAGACATGGGCACGAATCCTGCTGCTGGATTGATGGGCCTCATCGGTTGGGGGGCCACCGGAGTGGTTGATCGGCTCATATGCTGCGGGGTCCGGTTCGGGCTGTCCTTGGGCGAGGAGCTCGTCGACTTGCCCGAGTATGTCGAGCTCGGGCTGGACATGTTATTTAACCATGGGTTGTTGGTATTGGAGCCTGTTGGAGTCGCACTCCGACTCGTGCAGGACGAGACGGAAGAGGCCGTGGGGGATGGGGGCCCGCGAGTGTACCAGGTCTGCTCATCGTGTAGGTTGACCATAGACACGGTGTGCTGTAGGTTGTACTGCGGTTTGGGATATTCGGGCGCGGGCGTCCGCCATGGGGAGCCCGAATTGTGCTGCATTGCTGCAAGAGGCAAAAGCCAGTCTATCAGGTGAACAGAAGCCGGATCAATGAGCAGGGCAGGAAATGGCGCGAGACGGTACGAGGCCCAAAGCAGACGCAAGGAGGACGGGGATTGGGCGGGAAATGCACAAAGACGCGCAGAGAAGCATGAAAAAGCAAAAGGGCATAGCAACAGAGGAGGGGGAGCGTGGGAGGCGACAGTGAAGGGAAAGTGCACCCAGGAGCTCAGCCCAAATACATGTACTGGACGCGGGCTGGGGAAGGACTGCTCTCGTCCCGGCAGCCTGGGGGCAGGACCAGGCTATCTCCAAAGACGCGCAGAGGCTTTTTGATGTGTTGGCACACTGCTCGCTGCATCTCTGCATTCCGGACCGCATTAGTATGTGGTGACAATATATGGGCTCGAGTCGGGGAGTTGGGCGAATGCACACTGGGCACGAGCGCACCCTTGCGGGTTAGCATGCTGCACGCGAACGTGGCTCGCTCGGAGTCGCCTCGTTGACGACGGCGCTCGACTGCGCATGTTCGCAGGGCGGCCGTTGTCAGCAGCGCTCGTGTGGTGCCAGATCATCGCGGCGATCTGACATGTATAGAGCGTGCCGTCCCGAGGCCATTCGCAGGCCTCGGGCGCAGGCCGCCCTGGGCAGTCGCGGCCCTGGATAGGCGCTGAGGCGAGGCGCGGCGAGGACTGCTTAAGAGGCACGCCGCCCACATTGGTGAGGAGTGATGGCGAGGCTGCCGTCGTCCTCAGCGGCCGTGAGTGCAGTGCCGTGAGTGCAGTGCCGCAAGTGCAGTGCCATGTTGTGCAGGCTCACCGTCACTTCTGGGCGCGTCGGCGCGGAATAACGTGACCCCGCGCCGGGTAGGTCCTACATATGTAAAGTCGTGAAGCGCTGGGGCGAACGGAACCATGTTTGGTTTACCCAGGCACCGGCAGTGCGCACTGGGCGAGACGCCGCGTGGCAGTGACAGCTCAGACATGTTTCTGGAGTCCTGGAGGCAGTCCGACGGCGAAGTGAAATGCGATGGTGCGTCGGCGACGATATTTCGAGGAGAGCTGCGGTGACGACGGGCGAGGCTGCTGTGTGCGTGACAGAACGCCTGAAACCGCACAGGCTCCAGAGGCTCGGCAGCTGCGACCGAGCGCGGCCTCCCATTCGCCTGCCAGCCGAGTCACGCGAGTCACCCCCCCCGCGCTGAAGCGCCTCCTGCCTCGTCTGTGCGCCCAAGCTCTCGACCTCAACACCAATTGTCTCAAGGGGCAGGGTCGTTCATGCTCGACACGCGCACCAGGCAAAGCTTGGTTGGCTTTGAGCTCCTCGCTAGCGGAATTGGGTCTCAATTGACCATGTCAAGCTTCGTCCCTAGCGTCCACGAACGCTCCCGCATAATACCTCGTCCGCCACCCGTCTCAGCGTCGGTCGCAGGCCGTCTCAACTCTGCCATGGCATCGCGAACTCGGCTTGGTGCTGCTCTGTGAGTCTGGGTGCCCTCGACCCTCACGCCATTCCACGCCATTCCTCGCCGCCCGCCGGACTTTGCTGCGTGCGCTTTTCTAATCCCCTGGCGCCTGTGTCTATTGCCAATGACCCCCATGCAGAGCCGGATTCTCGTGAGCCGTCGTTAACTTTTCATCTTCACTCTTTGTTTCCCTTCTCGGTTCCTCTTCTTCCCACCTTCTTTCCACCGCTGCTGGCCAGCCCGGCGCCTTCGTTCTCTTCCCAGTAGACATCTTTAATACACCAGATTCTACCTAATACCAGACCCGTTATGCTGCTCACCAACGCCCTCGCCGGCCTTCTCCTCGCCGGCTACGCCTCCGCCAAGGCCACTCCAGTCCACGCCCTCTTCCAACGTAGCGACCATCTCGAGCATGTGTTGAGAAGGGATGCCGAGTTCATGGCCTCCCTCACCCGACGGCAAGACTCCAACGGTGCCTCGGCCTCGCAACAAGCTTCCCCAGTCCCAGCCTCCGGCGACGCATCCAAGATTGATCTGGCGAAGTGGGAGGAGCAGACCAAGGCAGCGTGCGGCACGGCGCTTCAGTCGCTCAACGGACAGGCATCCAACCCTAGCGGCATCGCCGTATGCTATAACCTTCCTTTCCTCGACAACCAGACGGGTGTCTTCCAGGCCGAGCTCCGCATGTACAACATCTCGGCACCTATAGATCCCTGGACCGGCATCACCGCCGCCGATGTGAGCATGACGTTGTCTTACTCGGGAGCTACGGTGCAAAACATGAATGGCAGCTATGCGAAGCGCGAGATCTCTTGGCCGCCAATCAAAGTAAGGGAGGTTGACGGAATGCTTGTAAAGAAGCAGAACAATGGCATGACCGAGCTCAAGGTGCTCATGTACGTTGGGCAGATCAACAAGAACCTCATGGGCACTGCCATGACTCAGTAAGCAGCTTTCATACTCACAACCATGCCAGCGCTAAGCACCAACAGAGCTACCCTGCAGCCCTTGCTCATCCCGAAAATTGAGCTCACCGCGAAGAGCCCGTCGTCCGGCCAGGAAGTCAAAGCCACTCTCGCTTCTCAGGAAGCATCCTTCGTCAACGGCATCTTTGCCAAGGAACAAGCCGCCTCCGCACAGCCCGCTCAAGCCAGCGCCCCACCTTTCGTCCTTCCCGGAACGCAACTCGCCTTCTTTCCCACCGGTCTCTTGGTCACCTGCATATGGATGGCTGGCTTCGTTGGTGCCGTTGGTCTGGGTACCTACGGCAGGATACAGTTCCGCGACCAATACCGCAGGCGCATCAAGAACGAGGCCGCAAGGAACGTGCGCACCATCTGAAGACAACCATCGTGATTCCCCATGTGTTTCAACCTTTTGTTTACTGTGCGTGCTAGCTGGAGCCCAGAAATAAAGATTTGTGCGCTAAACCCGATGCTGGTCAATCTTACTGCATTCTTTTCTCTTTACACTTGTACATAATTAATGCGGGTTCTGGACGAGCGCCGAATCTCTGCATCCTGGCGATGGAAAGTCTTTTTTAGGTAGATGGAATGTCATAACTGGCAACGAGATCACAAATATAACCTCTCATAAACCACAGGTGCATATTTTGGATGTGGTGACTCTGCATCCCAGTTGGTGTTTGGTCAGATGTAACACCGATCCGTCCTCGGGGCCCGTCGCTACCCGCCCCACCCTCATTGGCCAATTCTATTATCAAGCACCGACTCATAAACACGCCCTATGTCCTGCATAAAGCTATCCCCGCACATGTGTGACTCTGACTTGGGACTCATTGCATTTTTTTGGCTGTTATATTTAAGACTGCTCTTGCCAAATCGTATTGGGATCATTTTTATCGGAAGTTCTAGAGAGTTTTTCCGAGCCATGACATCGGGCGAAAAGGCTCTCGAAGTGAGGACGAAGACGGGGGGAAGATTTGGGAAAGAATTGCTGAAGGAGTTTCTGCTTGACAAGGCGTATCGGAACTTGAATCATGGTGAGATTGCCTTCTCTTCCTATTGCTGGGTAAGTGTGTGAAAATGGAGAGCACGTTGATGGGTGCTTGCCATGCTACAAACATGATTGGAGGGACGGCAAAGGAGTAGTGTCCAAGGCCTCTATTCTCCAGGTATGAGGTTTGAGATGACACCATATCGTCTCCCACGCCGCTCTATGCTCGTCTCCCCTTGGCCCGGGAAGATATCTGTTAGATTTCGCTACGGCCACTTCCATCAGCTGCGCTCCATAGTTCTCACCCTCTAACAAATCCAGGCTCGTTTGGCACCTATCCCCGCGCCATACGTGAGAAGCTCCAATCCTTCCAAGAACAAGTCGAAGCTCGGCCCGACCAATTCATCCGGTACACCTACCCTCAACTCCTCGACGAGTCGCGCGCGGCAATTGCCAACGTGAGCATTTCTCTTAACCCTCCCTGGACGGCTAAGGCCCCCTTTGCTAACATTTCAGGTTCTCAATGCACCCACCGAGGAGATTGTCTTCGTGCCGAACGCGACAACCGGGGTGAACACTGTGCTGCGTAGCTTCGTCTTCAACAAAGGCGACTACATCCTGTACTTCGCCACCATATACGGCGCCTGCGAGAAGACAATCAATTACATCACTGAGACGACGCCCGCTTCCTCGATCAAGATCGCCTACACATACCCCGTAGAAGACGACTGGCTCGTTGCTGAGTTCAAAATGAAAGTCACAGGAGTGATAGAAGCCGGTGGTAGAGTGAAGGCTGCAGTGTTCGATACCGTAGTTAGTATGCCAGGCGTCCGCATGCCGTTTGAGCGCTTGGTCGCGGCGTGTAAGGAGCTGGGTGTGTTGAGTATTGTGGACGGTGCCCATGGTGTTGGGCATGTGGAATTGGATCTGGGGAAGTTGGGTGCTGATTTCTTTGTGAGCAATTGTCACAAGTGAGTCTTTCCCGTTAATCTTTATCGAGACACCACTGAATTGACCGAATACTAACTCACACAGATGGCTTCACGTCCCTCGGGGGTGCGCAGTGTTCTATGTTCCGTTGCGCAACCAGCCCCTCATCCGCTCCACGCTGCCCACCTCGCACGGCTTTGTTCCCGTGGCCGGCTCCATCTCTAATCCCCTACCTGCCTCTGCTATTCCCAAATCATCTTTCGTGGTCAATTTTGAGTTCGTAGGAACTATCGACAATGCGCCATACCTGTGCATTCCTGCAGCCATCCAATGGCGCGAGTCTATTGGTGGAGAGGCCGCTATTCGAGACTACTGCTGGACGCTGGCGCAAGAGGGGACGAGGAAAGTTGCGAAGGTACTGGGTACTGAGGTGCTGGAAAACTCTGCCGGGACTTTGACACGGTGCTGCATGGCGAATGTGAGGCTACCGTTGGTAGCTACTAAGCTGCAAGAAATGGGCGCTCAAGCAGGTATCGAAAAAGGAAGTGTCGGGATGGTGGTCAGGGACTGGATTAGCAGGGTATTGGTCGACGACTACGATACCTTTATGGCGGCTATGTGGTATGGTGGCGCCTGGTGGATTCGGTTGAGTGCACAGGTGTATCTCGATCTGGACGATTTCGAATGGGCCGCACAAGTATTGACCAAAGTCTCCAATAGGGCCGCTCAGGGGGAGTGGGTGGGTTTGGGAAGTAAGCTATAGGCTTTGCTACCGAGAGAGAAGGGGTGGACAGAATTGCAGTATTCATGCTGAAGCTATGTACAATTCTGATGGTCGTGAAGCCAGGCCCTGGCTGAGAATGTCTGACACCAATGTATGCGTCCTGTGCATGCTGCCCTAGCCGCAGCCGTTTACCGTATGCTGAGACCACTGCCGAGGAAAGCCCCCTGACTTGTGACGGCAGTTGCTAGGATGTGAAATACGACTCGCTAGAACGCCAGTGGTACCTAAACATCGCGCTCGGTGCAGTGGTTGTACTTCTCGTCGCAGTTGCGGCACTGGACATCAAGTCAGTACGTTTCCCTCGCACAATCGATCGGGGACGAGGATGCACTTACATCAGGCCACTTCCTGCACAGACGGCTCATGCAGGAGTCCTCGCATCCTGTGATACCTACAGCAGTGGCGTACTGCTGTCGTTAGCCCTCTCCCCCGTATGGTCAGCCATGGAAGGTGGTGTGTACCGTCATGCACATGCCCAGATGATCCGCGCACTCATCACAGGACTCGATTCCATCGCGACGGGTGAGCTTGTCGAGGGCAGAGTTGAGTGCGTGGATGTCGGGCCTAGCGGACGGCACGGCTACGATGAGAGTGGCCGAGAGGACGACGAGAACGGAGGTGAGGAGAGGCTTCATTGCGATTGATGATGGGTAGGGGAAGCAGAATGAAGGTGTAGTCAAGTCCGAGAGGCCCAACAGGTGGTGTGGGGTGCAGGTGGGTCAAGTGAGAGTTGGGGAGGGAGAGGCTAAGTAGGTGGTCACGGCAAACGACGAAGGAGTGATTGAACTTTGACCTCGCGTTGGGCTGGAATTGGTGATTGGCGAGGAAGTTGCGCTGCGGGGGGTGTTGGTTGCTCTGCGGGGCTGGTGGAAGGCGCGGTCCAGGACGTGCTCTGAGTGTCGTTTGCGGAGGTGGTGATTGTGGCCATGCTGTAGCACAGCGGAGTTGAATGCGGCAATGAAGAGCACGCGACGGCTCTAGACAGCAACGTAGCTACAAGCAGGGTTGTCGAAGGACAGGCCGGCCACAGGATACATTGGGGGGGTTGGGTGTGAATGAAGTGGTACTCGGCAGCGCATGATGCATGATGCGTGCTAATGCTCTGCGGGTGCTACGATGGACTCGAGCACGATCCAGCGAGAGCCCAATGGTGAGTAGCAATGACTGTGGATCTCAAACAAAACCGCAAAAGTCCCTTCTCCAGCACTTCTGAATGCAAGGTCGCCAGCTGCATCAACGACTCAACCTATCAAACTACCGTCATGCAGAAGCGCACGCGCAACGATTTGGAAGAGACCATGAGCAACGCAACACCCGCGTAACGCACCTATACCAGGTGCTCCTGAATATGAGGACGGCCCTGTTTATGAACACTCTGACGCTGGAACTTTCAATCTCGTCCTCTCGGGTCCCTAGACCTTCGGCCCCGTGTCACAGATCGCTTCCTGTTGACTGGACGTTCGAGGGCCAATGTACGGACTACTCCAATTGAGTTTGTTTAAGGGAAATTACAGCTCGAATTAATGCACCTAAATGATCGCCAACCCACCGTTGGCAATCCTCGACCTCTTCCCTATCGTGATCCCCATCTCAAGTCATTAATAGTTGAGGATAGCAACGGCAGGCGACTGCGCGCCTCGAAATGTGGCGGCCTCGGAGTGCGTCAAACATGGGCTCCATGGCTACCCTCAATGTTCCCGCCATCCTCTATGCGAGGCTTTGGAAAAAGCATCGTTGATGTCCTCCGGACAGCTTTTGGGTTCTTCATTACCAATCACAATGTACGACCGAAACAATAGATCAAGGATGCTGTCTTGTGCTCGCACACACCGTCTGGGTATGAGTTTGAGCTCTCCGCCCATGGCCTCTCCCTCGTCACCTCTTTCGCGTCCGCTTGGGTGCCGGGCGTGCCTTTGCTGCACTTCGGTTCGTCCTGCGCGTGCTAGGAGCCGTATCTTCCTCAGACTCGGCGCTAGATTCCTGCTCCTCATCCTCCTCGTCCTCATCCTCTGCCGACTCGGACACGGCAGACTGGGCCTTGTTGTTCTTCGCCGCCTGTCCTTTTGCACCCTTGCTGCCCTTGGCCGCAGCCCGGCTCGCGCGTGTCGCCTTTTGGTTCTTGGGGGTGGGCGTCGCGTCGGGCACGCTCTCGGCTTTCTGGGAGCGCAGGCCGTGCGGGAGATCCTTGAGCAGGCCGAGGCCGGGCTGGTAGAGGGCCTTGTCGTCCTCGGTGGGCATCAGAGGCGGCGAGGAAGCGGCGAGGGACTCTGGCCCGTGGAAGCGGCGCTGCCACATCAGCTCGCCAAAGTCGTCCTCGGGCAGCTCGAATTCAGGCATGGCAGCGGCCTCGGCGGGGTCGGTCGGGTCGGGCTCCTCGCTGAAGGCGTAGGCGTTCTCGCGCTCGTCAAGGGCACGCAGGTCGTAGAGATGGTGCAGCTTGCGCCAGATGCCGGGGATGCGCGTGTGCGGGGCATCGTCGGACGCAAAGCCGTGCGAGCGCATGTCGGCGTGGATGGAGATCATGCGGAAGTGCTTGTGCAGGCCCGTCGGCTTCCATTTCATCATGCTCTTGAAGAGTTGCGTCTCCTGGTCGTCGGCCCACACGTCGCCGGCGGGCTCATCGTGCGCCTGCGACGCCGCCGCGCCCGAGTCCTGGGGCGTGCGGGGCTGCGCGTCGGCGAGCGGCGTGGAAGCCGCGCTGGCTTTGGCCTTCTTGCGGGGCGGCATTGCGTGGTGGAGGTCAGAGGTGAGCTCGGCTGGTGTCGCGTCGCGTAGGGTCATCCAGACCACCAGGGCCCTCCGCATGCTCTCCCCGACGTGCCCGGACGTGCCTGGCCGTGCCCCGCCTATGGACCCCGATACACACGATGCATTCGCGAGCAATCGCCTGTGGGCCACGTCTGCCTTCGCCGACGACCCCTCCGACTACGCGTCGTCGCTCTTTGCCCCGCTGCAGCTCGATGGTACGTCTGGCGCGTCGCCGGCCCCACGCGTCGAGCACCGCTGACCGCGTCCAGTGCCCGCCATCAAGCTCGACCACCCGTATGCGCCCAAGGACACGCTCGACCGGGAGCTGCGGCTGCCCGGCATAGACGCCTTCGCCTTTGGGCCCCTCCCCGAGCTCGACAGGCTCGATGCGTCGTCCGTCTCGCTCGATACCCCGCCGACCGACATCGAAGAAGACGACGTGTGGCAGGCCGCTCTAGAACTGGGCCCTGCAGACAAGGACCGCGCCTTCTTTACCTGGGAGACGTCTGAACAGCCAGGTCGTGTCGAGCGACAGACACCCTACATCACAGAGACCGGCCCGCGCACTTTCGATGCTGCACTGGCCAAGGATGACGCCACAACAGTTGCGGGCAAAGTGGTCAAGGGGAAAGTGCTCGTGGAATCCCTTTGGAACCTCGGCCTTGGGCGTTCTTCCATCTTGTTTTCGTTCAACCCGAAGAGACGATCCTTCGAGCCTTTGATATCAGCCGCACGAACCTCGGGTTTCAGTCTCCGCGCCGCCCAGAGCATCATCACACAATTTGTCCACACCGGGAACACCGTCCTCTACCTCCGCTCCTTCGTAGAGCGCACATTCGCTTCCGCAAACTCCATTCCCGCACGCGTAGCCTTGGCCACGTCCGTGTCGAGCATCATCTCCACCTTTGAAGATCACCTATACCGACAGTCTACTAACATAAGATCGCTACTCGAGTTGCAACGCCTATTTGACAGGCCGCGGGAGATCCTGAATTACATAGCTCGCACCGTCGATGCGGTAAAGCATGCCAACACGAACGAACAGCTCTCGTCTATCCTCCATCATCGTATTCTGGATTGCGAAGAAGGCGACAGCGATATCCGCCGACTGTTGTGTGAGATCCTCACTCGAGTGGCCAAGCCCAGTCTGGACCTCGTGGGAGAATGGATTGGCATCCAAGAGGAGCAGACGGTAGCTTTTCATGAGCGAGGTAGCTTCGTGGCCATCGATGACAGTTCGGAACGCCAGGGACCGCCCGAGTACGTCTACCATTCCGGCATGATGCCTAGGTACATCACCACCGAAGACGGCAACTCCATTTTCGAAACCGGCAACAGCCTTCGCTTCCTCAAGATGCACCATCCGGAGCACCCATTGGCCGCCTCGAGGAAGTTCGCCGTGCGACCTCCAGCACTAGAGTGGAAGTTCGGATGGCAGGACATTGAGGCCATTTCTCACAAAGCCAAAGCCTATGAGGATGAATTGCGCGCCGCTACTCTACGCTTCTCGCGTGGGGAAAGACCTGCACCTCTTGAAGACACCTCATCTTCAGCATCGACCCATGAAGGAGCTGCGGAAGGCACCGAGCTCATCGAGGGGTTTGAAGAGTCTGCGCGGCTTTTTGATGCCCCACCTCAGCCATCGTTTGGCGCACTCTCAGATGGACTTCAAACGCTTACAGAACAAATACTTGCAAACTCATCCTCTGCTTCTTCGACGACATCCAGCATGTTCTCACCCCCACTCCCACTTACATCCACGCTATCATTTCGGCCTCTGCTCAGGGCACAAGCAAATCTGGTGAATGCGACGACTCTCCGCTTGTTTCTCCGCTCTCATCGGCTTCGACTTCACCTCTCTTTGCAGCGACAGTACCAGCTGTTCGGTGATGGCGTCTTCTCCACCCGGCTGGCCTCGGCTCTGTTCGATCCTGAGCGAGAGAGCGCTGAGCACCAAAAGGGAAAGATGCGAAGTGGTGTGCGCATGGGTTTGCAACTAGGTTCCCGCGACAGCTGGCCACCAGCTAGCTCGGAACTCAGGCTTGCGCTCATGGGTGTCTTAAATGAGAGCTATTACTCTTCAGCGCTTTACTACTCAACCAGGAAGGAGGGTACGCGTACAGCCCAGCGAGACGACAAGGACGAACTCCCAGGTCAGCTTAACTTCGCCGTCCGCCAGCTGACCGAACCCGAAATGGAAAAGGTCATGGACCCCTACGCCCTCTACGCCCTCGACTTCTTGCGCCTCCAATATGTTCCCCCCAGCCCTCTCAACCTTGTAATCACTACCGCTGCATTGGACAAGTACGATCAAATATTCAAATTCCTGCTCCGCCTCCAACGCATGATCTTTGTAGTCGCACATTTGCCCCGGCAATACCCAGACGCAGAATCGTGCCACTTAAGAATGGAAGCCCACCACTTCGTCACATCCCTCTCTCAGTACATCTTTCAAACTGGCATTGCAGAGCACTGGGATGCTTTCGACTTGTACGTCTCGACCGTCGAACACCGCCTATCGGAAGAAGACGCCGCCGACGAGCTCGGCACACTCATCATCGAAGGCCTTGCCTCTCTTCGCACAGCCCATGAGGAATGTCTAGACAGCATCCTCTTCTCACTTCTCTTACGCCGACGCCAACGGAAGGTCATGGCGCTCATGGAGGAGATTTTTGAGCTCGTGCTGCTCTTTGCGAAGAAACAGAACCCAGACACACAGGTGGAAGACAGCTTGAGGGATTTGTACGATAAACTGAAGGGGAAGATCAAAGTATTCTTGAGCGTGTGCAGGCAGTTGACCGGAAAGAAGGGCTATGGGAAAGGGAGAGGCACGGCGGAGGAGAACACGCTGGAAAGACTGAATGTGCTGTTGGAGATGAATGGGTATTTTGCGAAGGGTTCAACATGATAGTTCTAGCCCAGGCCGTTATGGGATAATCAACACGATCGACTCTCGCTGTGCTCGTATTGCTGATATACCCCACCTCAACTACAATCTTAATCATGCTACATCATCATATCAAAGCCAGTCGTCCTGCACGGTTTGTCGCCGAGTTATCTCAACCAAGCTATTCGGCGAATTCTTGTTCTTTAAACGATTCTCTACCAATGGACCAATCAAAGCGTCGCGCGATCACGACATTGACGAAAGCGCGGTCCTACTCCCTCGACAACCTGCGCACCTGCCTCACCGCGCTCGTCATCATCCACCATGCCTCCTTAGCCTACGGCGGCCTAGGCTCATGGCCTACAAATCCCAACAATCCACAGCCACACCCAGTCCCCCACTACCTATTCCAGCCTTCAACGTCATCAACCAGACATTCTTCATGGCCCTGTTTTCCTTATCTCTGGATTCTTTTCTGCCATGGCCGCGTCCAGGCGAACACGAGCGTCTTTTCTAGTCGAGAAGTGGAGAAGACTAGGGTGGCCGACAGTGGTGGATAGTGTGTTTAGTAAGGGGGTCGTCGAAGGGATCGTCGGGACGTTTGGGGTAATACGGGGTGAGGGAGCTCGGGAAACGGCTGGGAGAGTGTGATGGGTGTGAGGGGTGTGAGGGGTACGGTCTGGTATTGTGCCCTTTTGTTGGTTTTTGATGGAATTTATATCCTGTTTTGACCTTGAGAATTTTCGCCTATCACTTCTGGAGCACATGAAAGGGAAGCTATCGGAAAGCAAGACTCGTGCATCCAGAGATATCTATCAACCTCCCAGGTTGTGGCTACTTTGGCTCTAACCTATATATCTTCGTTCCTGGTTCGGATTTACTACCCCGTCGACACGGTATTTGCGCCATTGCAGTTCAGACTGGGTTATCTAACACAGTATGTGTTGTACTACATGGCGGCATCTATACGCAGACGCATCTTCACGCGGGACTGGACGCTCTCCCGTCTTGTATCCTAACTACCGCCCTCCTTATCTTTACAGCCACTGTCTGCATTATCTGGTTCGGTCCCTACGTCCTCGCCGGCAGCATCCCTAGAGCCTCGATATCGCCGGCCACTTCCTTTTCACAAACTCTGGACACAGCTAGAGGAAGATACACCCCTCCCGCCCTCCTCTACGCTATCTGGAACGAAGTTCTCGGGCTTCTTATTTCTTCCTTTCTGATCCACGAGTTCTATGCGAGATCATCTTTGAGCAGGCAGTGGAAGCTGTTTGGCGTTGATGTCGGAAGATATAGTTACGCGGCATTTCTGGTACATGTCCCCATTCTGGTATTCGTGCAGTGTTTGATGGATGATTAGGGGGGAAACACGGTGACAAAGGCGGTGTTTTTTTGGTGGTGTGGCCGCAGTGGGTAGTTGGATAGTTAGATGGGTTTTGGTGTTAAGGATGTTGTTTAGATTGAGACTTATGTGACCAGATCTTGTTTGGTCTATTCACGAGACCATGGAAAATGGAAGTAAGCCAGTGTCATGAACGATAAGGTAGCAGTGAGGAGGCTGAGTTCTAGAGAAAAACAATACATTGTATGCTTAGTGTTGAGTGCTATTATCTGCATTGATAGTAATCCCCTGCCATCCACCCTCTAATCCGACTTCGTACCCAAATTTGTACCTAGGCCTTCCAGAGTCGACCGTTGGGCTTTTGCGCCCATCCCTCGCTCCCAACTGCACCCAAGGCGTAAAACGTACTCTTTGGGTCGTACTTCAGTTTGATGCTACTCAGTCGGGAATAATGCTTGCCGTAAAAGACGTCCTGCCAATTGGGAGGCAAGAAGTTTGCTTTGTTTAAGTAAGCAGCGCCCTTTCCTCCAGTGAACGCAGTTAACTTCGGGATTAGAGTATTCGTCATGAAACGCTGAATTTATAGGTTCGCTTTATAATCTGCGTAGTTGTAGAAAGCTCTTATCACTGCGGAAATGAGTGTCTTCCTCCAGTATGGGCTCGCTGCGACTTTGGATGCAGAAATCTGTGATACATCCAGGGACAGTCCAACAAAAAGGTAGTGTGCTTCGACAATCATGCGAACTGTAGGGATGAATTCATTGATGTGGTCCCGCACGACGGAGCGCGGGAGTAGCTGGCCACTGAGGATGGAATCAGATACGTTCGCGCATGGAAGTATCATCGCTTCGTGGCTTATGAGGAAGGTGGAAAACTCTTGGGAATGGTATGCGTATGGGATCCCATCCTCGATAAGTTGACTCAAAGTCGGCTGGAAGTGTTTATCTATATCTTGCTTGGGGAGTTCCGGAGCCGTGGCTGGAGAGACTACTAAAGCTCCAGGTACGAGTGTCCAAGTGACCTGCAGCCCTCTGCCTACCAGCTTGGATAGAGATTTGGCGAGCGTTTTGGCCCCCTAAAAGCCAGTCTCCGTACTTGGGATAGCAAAGCTTAACTTTGTGGAGGACATGCCAATCGACGAGTGAAGTTTGGCGGTCATCGAGAGGGCAATGCCGTAGGTGCCGGGTCCGCCGCCGCATAGGGCCCAGGAAAGGTCCCCGTGATCTGACGGTGCGGCCGTGATCACTTCTTAAGCTGAGGTAAGGACTTCCCATTCTAGTACTTGGTTGGAAGCCAGGCCGAACTTGGCGGCGAGTGGGCCATGGCCCCCTCCCTGAGCTAGACCTTCGGCAATTCCAACAGTCGGACAGTTACCTCCCACAACGGTGCCTTGATGTGCGTCGGCGAACTTGTAAGCTTCGTACGCCAAAACCCCAGTACTAATCTTGAGAGCTCGTCCCTTGTACCAAGGCCGGCTATATGCTTCCAACAGCTCGATGTTCTTTATATTCTGTGTCCAAATAGCTAGCCCTCCAGCCCCAGTTGACTTTCCGTTGTAGTCATGGTCAGTGTTGCGAATGACTAAGCGAACGTGATGCTTTTTGGCGAATGCGAGCGTTTTTTGCGCGTTGGAAGTATCTCGAATCTTGACCGCGTAGTTGACATAGTTCCCGAGCGTACAGGGAATCTCCGGCTGTAGGAAAGGATTGCAGCTGTTGTTCGTGAAAAGCGCTGCCATGACTGATGATGACGACGATGGTAGATAGGTCTTGGGCAGGAACCAGTTCGATTTCAAGATCTCGCACACGTTCGGGTTGTACGTCTCGTCCTTGTGACAAACGGAAGCGAGAGGCACGGTGGGCATTAAGCGTCCGCCCACAGTCTTGTTGAAGTCGCTCCGCATCTTCGCACTAGGCCAGCATGAGTCACCAGGAAAACTATAAAAAGGACTAGGGGCGGCCATCGATTGGGAAACTCTAAAAGGTACTAGTGAAGGCAAAAGCCCCGCGAGGTTCGCAATTTATGAAGCCATGGGCGCGATAGTTGCCACGGATGATGTTGGATCGGCTCTAAAGTGTTGCTGGCGCCGTTTGAGGTGGAACAGACTTATGGCTAATTATGCGCGTTTCTTATCTTCAGTACATGACATGCAATGGATATTGAGAGATTTTGACTAGAGAGGCTGGGTAACCGAAGTGCTAAGGATACGTGAGGCGGGACAGCACGGATTAATTGGCTGCCAAAAGCGGCGGCAATTGCAGGGTAGTTATACTAAAGTATTACCGCAATTCGCGAACACCGATGCAGTGAGATGTAGTGGGACATGCACTGCCAGGTTGTTAACGTAGAAAGCCGTGAGGCTGGAAATGAAGGCCTGAATGAAGGTACGTCCGCTCATAAAAAGCGCCTTTGTGATGAGAGGTGAGTTGAGATGCGAACTTGTTTATTGTTGTGAGCTATCGGAACTGACTTATATAGAAGGAACGAGCTGAACAGACGCTAGTCCTAAAGAGGTGCACATGACTTGCACCCTCAAACACACCCCCTTAGCGAGAGATGCTAATTGCCATAGCTTATAAAGGGTTATAGTTAATAGAAGAGATAAGAGGCTTATAACGTAGTTTACAAGCGATCCTTTCTAACCTAAGTAATCTATCTACCCTACTAAAATTAGCCTAATATTAGATTAATACTATAATACTGCTATAACGTAACGTGCAGCAAACCTATACTAAAGAAATATTATAGCTTACTATCTAGGCTATAATTAAAGATTATAACAAAAGTAAAAAACGCGTTATTATAGCCTTTAGTATTTTCTAAAGCACCTTCTAAGATTAATATAATAGAGCCCTTCCTTAACGCGATTATAAACCTAAATTAAAGAAACTAAATAAGCTAGAGAAGGGAGCGCTATTCTAATAAATACGTAACCTTAATTAATAATAAATAAGCGCTATAAAGGCTATAGTATAAGATATAGCTAATAATCTACTTATAGAGCGTAGTAGAGAGCCTATTAGTAAGTACTAGGTAGATAACTTTAAGACGCGTACGCCTAAGATTAAGCTTTAAAGAAGCTATTTATATAATTACTAGTAAGCCTTTAATAAAGATCTATGCATTATAACGCCCTAGTTTAAGCTAGTTATAAATATAGAGATAAAGTATAGTATTATAGATAAAGATATATATAACTTTAATAAAATAGGCTTTATAATAGAGTTAATCTATAGCTAGATAGTCTTTATAAACTCTAAGAAGCGCAGCGTAAAGAGAATATAGCTAGGAAACTATAGGTAGATTATAAATATCTAGGAAGTTAACTTAAAAGAATAAGCTTATTATAAGAACTGTAATAAGTAGGCCTTTAGTTCTTATAGCAAAGACTAATTAATTACTACGTATAATATCTAGGTAGATATAAGACGTTACATATAGAATAGAAATAACAAATAGGTGCAAAGTAGAAATACTTAGGAGGTAGTCTATGCTTTAATGCGCGAACTAGCTAATAGATAGAGTAAAGTTATAAGGTACTAAGTAGTAGGCTGTACGTAATACTTAAAACAAAGGTATGTATTTAAGAAGAGGTTAGACGAATCCTTAATAAAGTTATAGAGAAGAACTATAGTACTATATAGAGTCTAGCACGTAACTATAGCTAGCCTGTGTATATTCTAGTACATACCTAGTAGTAAGCGCATATAATAAGAGTAGGCGTAATATTGCCTCTCCTTCTATTAAGCGCTGTCCTAGTGCTCTAAAGCGAAGTTACTAGGCTACTAGGCCTTAGATAAAGTAAAACTAAACTCTAAAAAACCTTATATTTAGCGGAGAAAATCTATTATAAAGAAGATATTATCTATTTATTATAGATAAAGTTATAAGTAAGGTCTAGCATCTTTACGCAGCTATTCTATTTATATTCTAGTTTTACTAGTTAATCCCTAATCTTTAGATTATAGTTAGCTTATTAGAAAATATAATTTAGATCCTATAGCCTAATTTCTAAGCTATACTATACTAGAATTAAGTTTTACGCTTATAATATTACTAGCGCACTAGTTCTATAAGATAGTTATTATTCTATTAGCTAGCTATAAAAGAATTAGTAAGGTTCTATTTACTCTTTATACTAGCTATTAATAGTTTAGTATAGAAGAGTTTACTATTATGCTACTGTGAGGGACTAGCTCTATACCACTAGGCCGCACATCCAAAAGATATGGCACGCAGTATCGGTTTCCGATAGTGGGTGTAGTATAGAATAATATATATACTAATACGAAGGTATGTGTGGGTCTCGCCTTAGCGAGGGGCCCGTGCGGGGTAGTGGATACCAATACAGGCATGACACTATCCCCCCCCTTCCCAAAGCTCGTCCCCGAGCTTTTCGCATATATATTAGATCTTCAGCATCTACAGCAGGTCTCCTCCCTCGCCGTAGCAGGGCTGCTTAACCTAGCGCCTACCGTAGCAAGCGTGTCGGCCG
>MU005582.1:115918-130279 GCA_010405425.1 Lentithecium fluviatile CBS 122367
GGGGCTGATTCTTTAAAATTCAAAATATGGACAAAATCCGACAATCGGATTCGAACCCGAGCTCTACCATCGGAAACCGATACTATTGTGAGGGACTAGCTCTATACCACTAGGCCGCACATCCAAAAGATATGGCACGCAGTATCGGTTTCCGATAGTGGGTGTAGTATAGAATAATATATATACTAATACGAAGGTATGTGTGGGTCTCGCCTTAGCGAGGGGCCCGTGCGGGGTAGTGGATACCAATACAGGCATGACAGCTACTTAGAGTAGTAGTTTATCTTAGAGAGTTTATTAACGCAGCCGTAGCTTTATTAGTGCCTAATTAATTACTCTTTTATACTCTATAATTTATATATATATATATTAAAGAGGTTATCTTAGTAATAGTAATTATAATTATAATTAGGTTAAATTAAATACCCTCTATTCTTTAATTTACGTATAAATTTAAGAAGATTACTATAGTAATAGTAGTTAAGTTCTAGTTAGTTTATAGTAGTTATCTTTAGTACCCTATAATTTATATATAAATTAAAGAAATTACTAAAGTAATAGTAGTTAAGCTATAGTTAGTCTATATTTACTTCTAGGCGTGTTTACTACTCTTAATAGTAATATAATAAATTAGCTTAAGAGGTTTAGCTAGAGTAGTAAGTAGAACTAAGGTAGAAAGTAGAAGAGAAGTAGAAGAGGTGTAAGAGGCCTCGATATATAGAGAGGCTTAATTTCTTCTCTTCTCTATACTTCTTCTATTACTACAAGAACTTTATCTCTTACTAATATACCTATTACTTCTCTTAAGTAGTATAGTAATAGCCTTTTTTTTAGGATAGTCTATAAGCTTCTAGCTTATCTAAAGGGGTAGCTGCCTTTAGTAGTAAACTAGTATTAAGCCTACCTATTAGTATTTTTAAAGCCTAGCCTTAGCGTAGCCTAATTACGCTCTATATAAGGCACTGCATAGTAGGCAGGTGTAGGCACTTAAGAAGCAAAGGTATAGATTTAGATAGGGATGAGATAAATCCTTACGGAGTCGTAGTAGTGCAATACTAAGGCTATATAAGGGCTGTTACGTAACCGGGCACGTGCCGGGCCTATTTTAGTAGGATGCCAATAAGGGGCGAAGGTAGGCGTTACACTCTACTACTAGTTTTAGAGAGTAGTACTCTAAGGCTAATATTTACGTAAGCTACTAGCGCTACTCTAGAAAATATAAAACGTATCTTTCTATATATTAGTTTTATGCTATTAGAATTCTACTAACTTTTTATATAGGTTAAGCTAACTTTCTAATAGGCGTATAACGTTCTAACCTTTTATGTATTAAGAGCCTAGCGCTATAATAATACTAAGCGTGTAAATATAGATATAGTCTAGTACTAGGCCTATAAATATATATAGGCCTTAAACTAGAGTTAGGTCTATTAGCGCGCTAAGATTTAATAGATTTAGAAGCTAGATAGTAGAGAGGTTAAGTTCGCGCGATAGTAGTCTATCTCTTATAAAAATAACTTTCTCTAATACTAGGTATATGTTTTCCCCTTTTCTTTCTATATATACTCTATATATATTCTAGAGATAGGCTAAGGGGTTTATAGTAAGGTCTAAGTAGTATTAGGCGTATAATGCCTACTAACTTTATTATAAATAAGAGAATAGAGGCGCATTTTACGCGCTATAATTCTAGAAGGCCTATAGCTAGTATAGCGTTTAACTAGGAGAGGCGCTAGTACTACTATAGTTCTAATACGCTAGATTATTCTATATCTTAAAAGAGTTCTAGAAGTTTTCTAATTATAGCAAATTCGCCTTTTTAATTTCCTTATTTTTAATTTCTAAGGCTATGCCTCTAGGCCTAGTTTAGCCTCTCTTATATACAGAGAGAATAAATTATAAAGACATAAGGTCTTTCTAACCTTTTAAGGTTATTTCCTAATAAGGCTTAGTTCTATTAGTAAGCATAGCTTACTAATAGATACTATACTTAATCCTCTCTAGAATGCTATATAGCTTATTATATAAGCTTTACTAATAGCAAAGATATTAAGAGTAGCAATTATTTATAATTAAGATATCTATAAAGTTCTACTACTTTCTATTATCTTCTAAATACGTAATAAGTATTAGAAACCTTATATTTCTAATACTTATTAACTATTATATAATATATTCTAGAATTCTTTATTACTAATTATATATTAGTAAGTAGAAGATTCTATAGTAATAAAAAGATGTATATAAGAAGCCCTTGCTTTGCTCTTAGATAGTTTCTTCTTTACCTAGAATTTAATATATTAATATTATATATAATATTCTATATTACCTTTTTACTTCTTTACTATATTCTAATTAGTTACTTCTGCCCTTTAATTACTATTTGTAGTAGTTTCTAGGTCCTACTATTAATAGAAAGAAGCTAGGACTAAAGGAATTCCTTCTCCTCCCGTTTCTTCTTTACAAGGCCCCTATACAGGATTATAGCTATAAAAGTTAGAAATTAGAGAGGTTCTAGGCATAGTCTAAACTTATCCTCTAGCTAAGTAGATATTAGTAGAGAAATTTATAATCTAAAGAAGATAGCTAGAATACTAGTATACCTTTATAACTAGCTATATATCTTTAATAAATAACGCGCTAGCATAATTCCTTTAAATTTAGAGTATAATTACGCGATAGATTTTAAGAAAGGTAAAATGCTGCTTAACCTTCTAATTTATAACCTCTCTAGAAGGGAACTTAATATATTATAGAAATATTTTAACTTCTCTCTAGAGAAGAGGTAGATTTAGCCTAGTAAGTCTTTAGCTAGAGCTTCTATACTTTTTACTCTAAAGGTAAATAGTACACTTTACCTATATATTAATTACTAAGAGCTAAATAGGATAATAATTAAAGATTAATATTCTATACCTCTAGTTAGCAAGATGCTTAATAGACTCTTATAGGCTAAGGTATTTATAAAGCTTTATTTTCGCAATATCTATTATAAGCTTTATATAAAGAAGAGGGATTAGTAGAAAACTATATTTAAAATACGCTATAGCTATTTTAAATATATAGTATTACCTTTTAGTTTATCTAACGTCCTAGTAACCTTTTAGTCCTATATTTAAAGGGCTTTAAGGGGGTTATTAGACTAAACCTACGTTATCTATCTAGATAATATTCTAATTTATTTAGAGGATAAAGCAGATTATAAAGAATATATATAAGAAATTTTAGAGAGGTTATATAAATAAGATCTTTTCTATAAAGCTACAAAGTATACCTTCTTAATAAAATAAAATAAATTTCTAGGTTTTATTACTACTCTAGAGGGCGTAGTAACAGACCTAGTCTGCATTTAAATAATAAGGAATTAGCTAGAACCTAAGGGTTATAAAAGTATCTAGTAGTTTCTATGCTTTATAAACTTTTATAGACGCTTTATCTATAGCTACTCTAATATTATAAGGCTACTTTTAGACTATGTAGTCTCCGTCTAATCTCTGTCTACTCTCTAGGTAGATTCCACTAGGTATAAGATAGGGCTAAAGGATAAGAAAGGGTTAAAAAAGGGACCTACTAAATAGTATAAACCCTAGACCTAACTAGATACTATACGTGGCACTTTTTAGAATATTTAGGAACGCTTTATAAAGGCTCTAGTTCTATAGTATTTTAACTTCTATAAGCCTATATAGCTTATTACTAACGCATCTAAATTCGCGATAGTAGGTATTCTTCTTTAACTATAAAACGTAGCTCTTCTTATAGAGACCTATTAGAAGCTAGTAGCCTTTTATAGCTATAAATCTATTAGCCTAATAATATAGTAGAATTATAAAGAAGGAATGGGAGGAGGAGGAATTCCTTTCGTCCTAGCTTCTTCCTATTAATAGTAGGACCTAGAAACTACTATAAATAGTACTTACAGGGCAGAAGTAACTAATTAGAATATAGTAAAGAAGTAATAAGGTAATATAGAATATTATGTATAATATTCCTATATTAAATTCTAGGTAAAGATGAAACTATCTAAGAGCGAAGCAAGAGCTTCTTATATGCATCTTTTTATTATTCTAGAATCTTCTAATTACTAATATATATGTGAAAAAGTAAGAGTAAAGATATAATAAATCGTTAAGTTGCATATCCTTTTTCCGATGCTATCTAATATCTCTATATAGTTATTCTAATTTAAATAATTTCCATTTGCTTTAACATTGATTTCGAATTCTTAATGTTTATGTTTCTGGGTTTTTACTATCCGGTTTTACTATTATTTTATTATTTAAAATAATGTATTTTCGAATTCTAGTTATCCGGTTTTACTATTGTTTTATTCTTTAAACTAGTGTTTTACATTAGTTTTATTATTATGTCGATAGTTTAAGACTAGCACTTTGTAAATATTTATAGAAAGGTTTTTCTAACCTTTTAATTACATAATATAAAATTGTAATTTAAAATATTTTCGTAACAGAAGTAGTGCACAGCACTATTTAGATTACAATATTTTATATTATAAACTATCTATACTTTATATATGCGTTCTTAAAACGTTTATTATTTATAATAATGTTTTTAGAATTCAAAGCGTATATATTATTTTTTATTTATTTTTTACAGTTATTTAAACTTTCTAAATAGTTGTTTAAAATGTATTCTTCTAGCCCTATAGGTAATTGTACATAGGTTTCTTTATTATATAGTTCTGCATTAGGAAAAGCTTGTTTTATATCCTATTGATATATTTCCCAACTTAGATAGTTAAATATAGATAATAATAGCCTAATTAAGCTAGGTTTAGAAGTGGTAGCAAAGGTTTCTTTATAATTAATATTATATTTTAGTAAAAAGCCTTTAGCTACCCATCTAGCTTTATATTTCCTAATAGAACCATCTAAGTTAAGCTTTTTATTTAAAACCCATCGGTCTTTAATAATAGGTACATTATTAGATTTTTTAAATAAGTTCCAAGTATTATTCTTAATTAAGCTATTTATTTCTTCTAACATAGCTTTTAAATATAAATCTTTATCTTTTCTTAATAATACTTTTTTAAAGCTCTTCGGTTCTTCTATATTATTAGAAGTAATAAGAATATTTTATGTAGCGTTATTATATAATAACCTCCAGCTTATATTATTCTTATTATCTTCTTTTATAATATAGTTAGAATTAGAATTACTTTTTCCTTCTATAATAAGAGAAGTATTAAAAGCTAATTTATCTTTAGAATATTCATCTTCTAAATTAGTTAATGTAGAGATCTTAGGAATAGGTTCTTCATTTCTGTAAAAATAAATATAAAAAAGTTTAAACTACTATAAAAGCAAGATTGCAAATAATAGACGTTTTAAGAACGCTAATATAAATGATAGATAATTTATAATACATAATATAGTAATTTTAATAGTATAATACACTAGTCAAATTACAGAAATATTTAAAATTATAATTTTCCATTATGTAATAAAAAGATTAGAAAAGACTTTTAAAATATATCTATAAAGTGCTAGTTTCGAAGTATTAACATAATAATAAAACTTATGTAAAACACTAGCTTAAAAATTAAAACAATAGTAAAACCGGAGAATAAAGATCCAAGAACATATTTTTTTAAATAATAAAACAATGGTAAAACTGGATAACTAGAATCCGAAATATATTATTTTAAAATAATAAAACAATGGTAAAACCGAATAACAAGAATCTGAAAACGATAGTAAAACTAGATAGTAAGAACCCGAAATTACAGTTAAAGCAAATAGAATAAGTGTAAAAAAGTAAGAGTAAAGATATAATAAATCGTTGAATTGCATATACTTTTTTCGGTGCTATCTAGTATCTCTATATAGTTATTCTAATTCAAATAATTTCCATTTGCTTTAATTATTAATTTCGGATTCTTAATGTTCGTGTTTCCGGGTTTTTACTATCCGGTTTTACTATTGTTTTATTATTTAAAATAATGTATTTTCGGATTCTAGTTATCCGGTTTTACTATTGTTTTATTCTTTAAACTAGTGTTTTACATTAGTTTTATTATTATGTCGATAGTTTAAGACTAGCACTTTGTAAATATTTTTAGAAAGGGTTTTCTAACGTTTTAATTACATAATATAAAATTGTAATTTAAAATACTTTCGTAAATAGACGTAGTGTACAGCATTATTTAAATTACTACATTTTATATTGTAGATTATCCACAGTTTATATATGCGTTCTTAAAACGTTTATTATTTATAATATTGTTTTTAGAATTTAAAGCGTACGTATTGTTTATTTTTTACAATAAGAATAAACTATATAGAGACCTTAGATGGCATTAGAAAATAAATTAAGCAATTTAACGATTTATTATATCTTTGCTCTTATTTATTTTTTAACTAATAGTGTAATTAGTATTAAAGTTGTAAGACAGTTGAATTAATAAAGCTTATTAGAATCTAAATAATAGATTAATAAATAAGTTAAATACTAGAAACTATATTGCTTCTAGGTTCCTATGTACTTTATAAGTCTTATAGGTCTTGAGGGTATTAAGGGTCTTGCTACGCTTAGCGCGGCGCGATGCTTAGAACTAGCAAGATCTATAAGACACGTGTTTGCACGTAACTCTCTTATAGCGCTTATCTTAGTCTCTTAGCGCGAGGAAGGTATTACTATATAGGCGCCTTTATCTTATATAAAGGTTCTTAAGTGTAGCGTTATCCTATTCTTCTAGTTTATAATATTATTTTCTTTCTTTTTTAGTCATATCCTTATAACTTATTCTAATATCCTCTAGGTCTACTCTTCTTTATTACGCCTAAGCTAACTACTTGCAGCTTAATTATGTTTTAGCTATAGTATCCTATAAGTAGTGCGCTTATTATTCCTTACCTTATTATATAAGTTTATTAAGTTATTGCTATATAAACTGTGTGCGGTACAGGTCTTCTATATATAAACTAGAGGATATACTATTACCTAACTACTCTAAGATTTACTAGAAGATAGAGAGGCTAAAGAAAATAAAGTATATAGAGAAGTGCGTGTTATAGGTTAAGAAGAAGGTAGTAGATATAGCACTTTATTAAGCTAGACTAGCTTATAAGAAACTTTAGCAGTTATAGTAGTATATAAAGCTTCTTTATTAAGAGAAGTAAAAGGTGTTTAATTAGAGTATAAATACTATAGAGGAGCTTAAGTAACTAGAGAGTCTTAAGTAGTTAAACTCTAAGGTAGCTTTAGTTAACCTAGAGGCTTCTTTAGGCGCGGCTGTAGTTAACTAGTTAGTTCTATAGAAGGTAAAGAAATAGTTATTACCTAACATAGGTGCTAGCAGCATAGAGTTACCTGCTAGATAAGTTCTATATCCTTAGGTAGTTATTCGCGTTATAGGCTATGTTTATCAAGTATATTAGTAGGCGTTAAATCTTAGTCTTACTACCTTAAGTAGTTACTAATAGTTTTGCAGGTTAGCTTTAGGTTCCTATATATTTTTAAACTTAGGGTAGCCCTTCTATTTTACTAACTATTTTTAGTAGAAATTATTATTCTAGAAGTCTTATTAGTCTACTTTATAGTAACCGCGTAGTGCTTTAACTATATATTTATTATCTTCTTTCTTCTAGTAGTAGAAGTTCTTTTATAGTAGCGTCTTAGAGTCTACTAGTTTTAAGGTAAATATATAGAATACTAGGTAGGTTTTTATATTACTTAGGAATTAGAGTTTATAATTTACTAGACTAATCTATTTAAGAACTAAAAATAATCTAACTTTTACGTAGTCTAATCCCTTACTAGATTATATTACATAAAGATTTTTTATAAGCAGATATACTCTATCTCCCTTCTTTAGCTAAGGTACTGTTTTTCGTTTTTAGTTATTATATTTAATGCTTTTATATTATACCTTTTATATATTTTCTATTATTTCTTTATATTTTTCTTATATTCCTTTAGCGTTATTACCTGCTGTTTCTACTTAAACGTTTATTAGTAGGGTTCTTTTAAAGAGATATAGATATCTTTTATAGTTTACATAGAATAGCGTTTATTCTATTACTTCTAATTTCTTATTATTATACGCTAGTTAGGCTATTAGTAGTAGTTATACCTAATTATTTTATAGTCTATTACTATATATCTTTAGATAGGTTTTTATAGTTCTGTTAGTTTATTCTATCTATTTATCTATCTACAGGTAGTAGACTGTTAACAGTTTACGTTTTATTCTAATAAGTACTATTAGTATTATCTAGGAGATAGATATAAATAATTTATTATAATTACTAATAATTATTCTTAGTATTCTATAGTATCTAACTAGTTAGTCTAAGATTATAAATCTAAGTTATCTTACTATATAGGTATTATAAAATAAGAATATTTCTATATACTTAGTAAATTAGTTAATAATTACTAGTATTATATTATAGGGCGTGTTAGTTACTAGGTTCTTTAAGCTTAGAAATCCTATAATAAAGTTTATAGAAATATTAGTCTAAGGTTTATCTAAAATCTAGATAGCTTACATTTCTCTATATAGTGTATAGGAGCTATACTTATTCTTTTAGTAGTTAGCGCATTTTTAGATATAGTCTATAACTTTTACTTTATCTCTTTAAACTAGTAGTTGCGCTAGATAAGTTCTATAGTTCTTATAATACTAGGGTATTTAAGTATTAGGTTATTATAATAATATTAGATAATCTATTCTTATTAATTTTTAGGCACTTCTTATCTTATTCTAAGAAGCGTATTAAGCTCTTATAATAGGCTAAGTATTTTATCTTTTTTCTATACTAGAATAGAGGCGAGTGTAATTATTTTATTTTCAACTAAGTTACTCTACTAGCTTAGCGCATTAGCGCGTCTATTTTTCTTACTAGGTGTGTATATAATCTTAAACTTATATTATCTAAGCGTCTTAGACTATCTTACTTATCTTAGTAAGAGGTCTTTAGTAGTAGTAAACCTTAGGAGGTTTTTATAATTAGTAAAGATAGTAAGCTTAGAATAGCTAAATGCGTAGATTCTCTAGTATTTAAATACTTTAATAATTATAAATAGTTCTTTATTATAGATATTATATTACGTCTCTGCTTCTATAAGTTTGCAGGAGTAATAGGCTATTAGGTACTATTTTCTATTTATTTTTTATTTTACGTATATGCTAAGAGCTTAATTGCTTACATTAGTTTTAATTTATAGTAGCTTATTATTCTAAAAGTTAATAAGTATAGGTAGTATAATATAGGATGTTTATAAGAGTTAGAAAGATTTTTCTTACTTAGTTAACTATTTAAAGAGTACGTTCTTCTTTATAAGTTCTATTAAAGGTGCTATAATAGCTACGTATTTCTTAATAAACTACCTATTAAAAGTACAGAATTCTAGAAATTCTTAAATATTTTTAAATATCTATAAGTAAGGCTAGTTTTAAATAGTTTTAATTTTATCTAGGCTTATTTATATACCTACTATATTAATAATAAAGCTAAGGAATTCTAGTTTCAAGAGGTAGAACTTATATTTCTAAGGCTTTAATTATAGGTTTACTATTACTAGTGCCTAGAGCATAGTTATAACGTAGTCTACGTAATCTTCTTTCCTTTCTAAGTAGGTTAGGATATTATTAAGATAGGCTATAATAAATATATTAAGATATTCTTTAAGTACGTTATTAATTAGCGACTAAAAGGTTAATAGCGCGTTTATTAGTCTTAAGGGTATAACTATATATTTATATAGTCTATATCTTAATTAGAACACTATTTTTTATTCTTCTTCTTTCTTTATACGTATAAGGTAGTAGCTATCTTATAGGTCTAATAATATAAAGATATTTACTTTTATAAGTCTATTCTGTAGTTTACTAGCGTTAGGTAGTAGGTACTAGTTCTTAATAGTTATTATATTAAGCTTTTAGTAATCTATATAGAGTTATAGTTCTCTATTCTTTTCTATAATAAAGGTAAATAGGCTAGCTACTAGTAATTTTAAGGGTTAAATATATCTCTTTTCTAGGTTTTTCTTAATATAGTCTCTTTCCTATTTAAGTTCTTTACCTATTTTTATATATAGTAGCCTAAAGGGTAGCGTTTTTCCTTCTTCTAGGTTAATTACGTAATCTTAGAGTTAGTACTTAGATAGGTTTACTTTTTCTTCCTCTTTTTAAAATAGGTGTTCTTATTTTTTATATAGTTTAGAAATAGTATAAGTTATACTAGTACTTATTTTCTTATAGTTTATAACCTAGTAGTTCCTACTAGCGTCTTCTAAGTTTAATTTATATTTATTAACTTCTAGTTATAAGAGTATATTAAGTTTTCTTTTATTTACTATTAAACTCTATTAATGCGTAGGCTTTACTTATAGAATATAGTTATAGCGCGTTAGAAATATTCTTTCTCTATTCTATTTAATTTATAGGTTATATCTTCTTAACTAGAGTAGTCCTAGTACTACTTTATAACTAGAGGATCTTAGTATATTAAAGGTAATCTATTCCTAGTATTAATTAATTCTAAGCGTTATACTAACCTTATATTCTATCTTTAGTAGTTTTAGTATTAGTGCTCTATCTCCTGCATATAGTAGGTATAGTTATTACTTCTATTTTTTATATAAGTTCTGCTTTTTTAGTAATATCTAGTATAACATAGTTTTCTTAGGCTTCTAAGTCTATTATAGCTTTTAGTTTAATACTTTTAAGTTAGACTATAAGTTTTATTAACGCTCTATTACCTATTACGTTAAATTCTTAGAAGGCATTTTCGCGCCTTAGTACTAGCCTAAAAAGAGAGTTACCTAAGTTTAAGTGCTTAGTAGTTAATACTTTATTCTTTACTAGGCTATCTTCTTATACTATAGCCTAGGTTAATCTGTATAGTAAATACTAGTAAGTATAGATAGAATCTATTCTTTTCCTTATTATAGTAGTGTTTCTTGTATATTACTTCTAGGTAAGTTTACTATTTATCTTAAATATAAACGCTATCTACTAGTAAGGTGCATACTATATTTTCTACGTTAGTTTTATAAGAAAAGTATTATAATTCCTATTTATTCTAGAGGTGTTTATTACATTTATTAATAAAGTAGTTAAATTATTTCTACTTATATTAATATCTAGCTTCTAGAAAGTAGCTTATATTTATTTTAGCTACATAATATACCTTATAGTAGTTATCTACGTATACTATATAGTTTATAACCTTATACTTCAGGTTACGTATATCTATAAAGTATATAGAATAGTAGTTTAGTAGTTTATTATTATATTACCTTCTACTATCCTAATATTTATAGTTTTAGTCTATTATATTCTATATTTTCTAAGTAACTAGTTAGAGTCTTTTCTTATAGTTATTTCTTAATTTAGGGTCTTTTTTAATAATTCCTTATAGTAGGGCGTCTCTGTTACGTAGTTATATATTAGTTTCTTTAATAAAGTCTTATACTATAGGTATCTCTAAATAAGGTTCTTTAGTATCTAAATATAGAGTTAGTGTCTATTAGATTAGGTAATAAGGTTCTTCTTTATCTTTAAGTTCTTCTAGATCTTTATATAGTTATTTATCTAAGGTATCTAGACGTTCTATAGTACTTAAGTTAAGGTTCTTAATTTTACTAACTATGTTCTATTTTTATCTATTTTCTAGTTTTTCTTTAATATTACGTTTAGTTATTATTTAACCTTTTTCTTAGAATAGTAGTTTCTTATAATATAGCCTAGTTTTTCATACATAAAATATTTATACGTTTATACTCTATAAGTCTATAGTTCTATTAGAGTTTCTCTAAAGTTACGCTAATAGAGCTTATAAAAGCCTAGTTCTCTCTCTTTTTCTTTCTCTAAGTTATTATACTAGATTTCTATTATTAGCTAATACCTATAGTTATTATAGTAGTAGTACTGCGTTTAGTTACTTAAGTTATAGGGCTTTATTAGATAGCTATTAGGTAGCTTTCTAAAGCTAGAATATAGCTTTTACTCTTATTAGCGTAGTTCTTAGTATAGTTTATACTACTTAGTATTAATTTAGATAGACTTCTTATAGAGGTTCTTTAAGAAGGCTATAAGGTTTCTAGATTATAGTAGTTCTTTATAGATCTTAGGTTTTAAGCCTTATTTATATATAACTATTAGGGGTACCTCTTCTTAGTTAAGCTATACTATATACTTTTTAAAGTATATAGTATAGTCTATAATAGAGTATATCTATTAGAGTTACTAAATAGCTTATTTAGTAAATAGTACTTTATTCGCGATACTAAAGAGTTACCTAAGTTCTTTTTAAAGTTCTTATAGTCTTTAATAATCTAGTTAATTATATTACCTTTATAGTTTTTCTTAGCTAGATAGCTTACTAGGTATAGTTAAATCTAGTTAGCTACTTCGCCTTATAAGTATAATACTATAAGAATAACCTTCTTCTTACTCTCTACTTCTAAGTCTAAAGGGTATAACTATATATTTATATAGTCTATATCTTAATTAGAATGCTATTTTTTATTCTTCTTTCTTCTTTATTTATATAAGGTAGTAGCCGTCTTATAGATCTAGTAACGTAAAGATCCTTACATTTATAAGTCTATTCTATAGTTTATTAGCGTTAGGTAGTAAATACTAATTTTTAATAGTTATTATATTAAGTTTTTAGTAGTTTATATAAAGTTATAGTTCTCTATTCTTCTTTACTATAAAGGTAAATAGGGTAGCTGCTAGTAACTTTAAAAGTTAAATATATTCCTTTTCTAAGTTTTTCTTAATAAAGTTCCTTTTCTATTTAAATTCTTTACTAGTTTTTATATATAGTAGTCTAAAGAGTAGCGTTTTCTCTTCTTTTAAGTTAATTACGTAATTCTAGAGTTAGTACTTAGGTAAGTTTACTTTTTCTTTCTCTTTCTAGAATAGATAGTTTTATTTTCTATACAGTTTAGAGATAGTATAAGTTATACTAGTACTTATTCTCTTACGTTTTATAACCTAGTAGTGCTAACTAGCATCTTTTAAGATTAATTTATATTTATTAACTTTTAGTTATAAGAGTATATTAAGTTCTCTTTTATTTACTATTTAACTCTATTTATATATAGGCTTTACTTATAGTGTATAGCTACAGCGCGTTAAAGATATCTTTCTCTTATTTTATTTAATTTATAGGTTATATTTTCTTAACTAGGATAGTCCTAGTACTACTTTATAACTAGAGAATCTTAGTATATTAAAGGTAATCTATTTCTAGTATTAATTAATCTTAAGCGTTTGTTACGTCCCTACGGGGTAGCTAATCCTATAAGGGTAAGTTAGTTCTTGGGCAGGAGCAACGATAAGGGGGAGGTTGTTAATTACGTAAGTAAGTAACAGGGTAGTTAGTATTAAAGTTATAAGACTATTAAATTAATAATGCTTAATAGAATCTAAATAATAGATTGTTAACTAAGTTAAACACTAGGAACTATAGGGTTCCTATTATTCCTATATACAGTAATGCTATCCTTTTAAAGTACCGCTATTTTAAAAGCATAGGATAGTTTAGCTATCTAGGGATAGTTTACTATCCCTTACTTAGTAGAATGTCGCGGCTTAGTAAGATAGTGTTATTACCTAATCTTAGTTATAGTATTACAGCGTTACTCTATATTATTACTATTATCCTATCCTTTCTACCCTTTATTCTATATTCTTAGATCTTAATATTACCTTTCCTCTTTCTAGGTAATCGTCCTAATACCCCTACTTATCCTCCCATGCTATATTAACTGTTAGTATAAAGTTTATAGTGCCCCGCGTTTCTATTTATATTTTATAGGCCTTACTAACTATGCCTAAGGAATAACAGACTAATAGAGCGCGTGCGCCTTATAGAGAAACTTTAACCTTAGAGCATTATTCCTAGGCAGCGCGTATACGCGCGGCTGCGTAAGAGATATTATTTTAGTATAGTTATTATAAAGAGAAGGGTTTACAGTATTTTATAGATATAGCGTCTAGTTATTACGCTAGGTATATTATAGTAAAGGCTAAGTGTAGTCTATTTATTCCTAAGGAGAAGTAGAAGAAGGTAGAGTAGAAGAAATATAAGAAGGAGCTAGTACTTCTTTATGCAGAGGAATCTACTACGCAGATTACTTAGGTAGTTACTCGCGCGTAGCGTAAACTAGCGAAGTTAAAGAGTTATAAGTAAGATATAGCGCGTTATAACCTTACCTTACTATAGGTTTAGAACTAGTTAAATAAGTTAAGTGTACTATTCTTATTTTCTATAGGTGTAGTTCCTACTAACCTAGGCTAGTTATAGGTTAACAGTCTTTCTTCTAATCCTTTATTAGATTAGCTTCTTAATAATTTCTTATTCTTAGTTTCTTTAGAGT
>MU005582.1:145378-174395 GCA_010405425.1 Lentithecium fluviatile CBS 122367
AAGGACATATACGAAGCATATAAAGAAATAAAGAAAAATATACAAGAGGCATAATAGAAAAGTATTTAATATAATAACTAAAAATAAAAAACGGCACCTTAGCTAAAGAAGGGGGATAGAGTATATCTGCTTATAAAAAATCTTCGCATAACACAACTAAGCAAGGAACTAGACTACATAAAAGTTAGACCGTTTTTAGTTCTTAAATAAATTAGCCTAGTAAATTATAAACTCTAACTCCTAAGTAATGCAAAGGTTTACCTAGTATTCTATATATCTACCTTAGAACTAGCAGACCCTAAGACACTATTATAAACAACGTTCTACTATTAGAAGAACAAAGATAACGAGTATAAAGTTAAAGCACTACGCGGGTACTATAAAGTAGACTAATAAGACTTCTAAGATAGTAACTTCTACTAGGAATAGCTAGTAAAATAGAAAGGTTATTCTAAGTTAGAGAATATATAGGAACCTAAAGCTAACCTATAAAACTGTTAGCAACTACTTAGAGAAGTAAGACTAAGGTTTAACGCCTACTACTATATAGAACGAACGTAGCTATAAAGCTAGAATAGAAACAGATAAGAGTAACGCACCCTAGGAAGGCCCTAAGGATAAACTAGCATCTACGACGTTATAGCTTACTACCGCGTTATCTAGAGCTAATAAAGTAGACTACATTATTAGCGAAAACTCTATACTAATAGAAGCAGCTAGACAGTCTGCCTTAGCGTTTACTACCTTACCCTTAGCCTTAAGCTCTAACGTAAGACACATAGCTTTCTTTATAGCACGCTCCTTAGCTTATACTAGAATCTTCTTATTCTGTAATAACTAGGATATTACCTCTACTAATAGCTTCTTATCTATATTTACCTTCACTTAATATTCCTCTCTAGTCTAGTTAAGTAATAACTAAGATATATTAACGTACAGCTTTCCCGCGCGAACGCACTTAGCACACTTTAGATAAGAATTTAGCATAACATAGTAACTTAAGCTTTTAGAAAAACACCTATTATAAGAAACGTTAGTAATAGTGTTAGTAGTAAGGATTTTATAAAAGAGGCGGAGTTAACGTTTATAAGAGTTAGAAGACATAATAACCGCGGGATACTTATAAGGCAGGTAGGGCAAACCGCTTATAAACTAACCCTATAAGATGTTAGGTAATTAAGGATGATTATATAAAGGGGGGGGATAATATTATAACTAACAGGTTAAATAAGTAATAGAAATAATAATTAGTCGCGCACCTAGGCACTAATAAAGGTACTAAGACACGAACACTAATTATTATTATATTACGTAATTAATAGCCGCGCTAAGGACTAGCGATAGCTTTAGTAGGAACTATCGCAACTATTAATAGTCCCGCAACTAACTATTAATACTAGAGCTATAAGTATATAGGAACAGCAGGAACCCTTATAGTTCCTAGTGTTTAACTTAGTTAACAATCTATCGTTTAGATTCTATTAAGCATTATTAATTTAATAGTTTTATAACTTTAATACTAACTACCCGTTATTTACTTACGTGATTAATAACCTCCTTCCTGTCGTCGCTCCTGCCTAAGAACCAACTTACTCTTATAGGACTAGCTACCCCGTAGGAACGTAACATAGCTATTATATTAAGTATATATTATATTAGTATTAGCTAAAGTATTAGGCTAACATTATATTAGTAATAAATATAGTAGCGTACTATAGTAAGAGGTCTATAATTATATAAAAGAATCTTTATACTATCTTTAATATAGCTACTATTCTTAAGTATTAGATTAAGCTAGTTACTATGCATACTTAGAACTTTATAAATAATAAGGTTAGGTTTACTAATTCTATCTTAGATTCGCTTAAGGTAGAGCCGCCTAAGAAGAAGAAGATAAACTAGCTATTAGGTAAACCTAAGGGTATAATATTTAGGTGCCTTAGTAGTAATAGTAGATACTTTAGGTAGTTTAGGCTGCTCTCTTAAGTTAGAGAATAGCTTCTATAGATAGCTTAAGAAATTTAATAGCTTCTACTAATACCTTACTCTTTCTCTACTAAATTTTAGAATATACCTTTTATAATTAACTCGCTCCGCAGTCTAATTTCCGTTTACGAATAATTAGTAGATGTTAATTAAAGAGACTAAATAAACTCTAAAGAAATAATTAGTAAGTAGGCGCCCGCTAAGAATGCATATAGCGGCCTAATATACTAACTAAGGGTAGAGTTATATAAATAATAGCTATGCTAAGAACTATTAATAGTTATAGTATTTACTATTATAACTATTAATAGTTCTATAGCTAACTACTAGCCTAGGGCCGCGTATATATAGGAATAATAGAAACCCTATAGTTTCTAGTATTTAACTTATTTATTAATCTATTATTTAGATTCTAATAAGTATTATTAATTTAACTATTTTATAACTTTAATACTAACTACCCTATTATTTACTTACGTAATTAATAATCTCTACTTTCCTTTATCGCTTCTACCTAAGAACTAACTTACCCTTACTAGACTAGCTACCCCGTAGGAACGTAACAAGAGCATAAAGACGATTCCTACGTTCTAAAGCTAATCTACGCTAATATATCTAAGAAGAATAGGAAAAGCTAAGTATATAGGACCTCTAGGGGCTTACCTACAACATGCGAGAGCGCTGTAAGTTAGTTAGGGCAGCTAGCAGGTATCTAACAAAATACTAAGTTAGTTTTAGTTATGCGGCCAGTCGGAATTTGCGTGTATTTTACACTGTATTTGTGACGCCTCTCATGCGCACCTGTGGCTCGAGCTTCGGGCGGGCGCTAGCAGCCCATTCATGCTACCACCTGCACAAGGCTCCAGATCAGTCTCCACACCAGACTCCCAGCTAAGCGCCATATAGCCAACAGTCTCCCAACCAAAGCGCATACCCCCAACAGCCTAAGCTGTACCAGGCTCTTAACCAAGCTCTTTATCAAAATCCATACGAGCCTCCCAGCCAACTTGCATATCCGAATCCATACCAGCCTAGCCAAGCTTCACTTTGGTCCTCGTCTCGGACTGCCAGCCAAACTTCAGTTTTGTCCTCGGCCCGGCCTATTAGCCAAGCTTCATATCGGTCCTCGACTACGGCTTCTAGCCAAGTTCAATTTCGGAATTCATCCCGGGCTCCATATCAGAGCTCATACGAATCTCCAGCCCAAGCCCGATATCTAGCATCGCTTCAAGCCTCAGCCCCAAACTACCCACATTATTCTAACCAGCCACCACTTTATGGACAAGATGCAGTGTCTGAGGAGAGTGCAGTGCTGGGAGCTTTTGGTCAAGAAGAGAGGGCACAAGTTAGCGGGTCTCGTTCTGACCTTGGGAATTTTCCCAGCCACTTCCTGGCTCCAACGATTTGTTGACAGGGAACGGTAAGGGCAAAGGGTCTCAAGGGAGTTTAGAGCCTCCGAGTCCTGCTACTGGAGGGTCGGGCGTGTTGGGCTTGGGGTCACCGGCATCGGGGGCAAGGGATCCTCGGAGGAAAGAAGATCCTGAGTCGTGACGGGGACGCGTGTATTAGAAAATGTAATGTTACTGGATTGAGAGATTAGAAACGTGTATTAGGGAAGGTGATGTTACTAGATTGAGAGATTAGAAAGACGGCCAAACAAAAAAGCTCACAGTCAGGTGAACACCGAATTTTAACGGTGTCGCTCCTACTACAAAGATGTGAGCTTCGGCCACCAGTAGGTATTCAAATATATTATAGATATGTTTAGATTCCCGCTTCTACCCTCTACATTAGACCGGAGTTCAAAGCTACCATTGATGCGTGTGATAAATTCTCCATCCATATTCACTGCGCGATATCACTAATCTGATCTTGCTGGGTCCGAGCTGTTGAAGAATTGGGGAAAGATGTAGCGGAGCTCCTGCAGGCCTTTGATCTGGTGCTTGGAAGCAGGATGGTGAGGTTCCGGGTCTGATTCGTCGAGGAGGTGTACCGTGTGCCAACCGCGTGCGTGAGCCGCTTTGCAGTTGATGTATGAGTCGTCTGGCAGATTGTTAATACATCTTCCACCACAGAAAATAGGGAAAATAATTTACCAACAAAGTAGCAGTTCTTGTTCTCCTTCACCCCAGCCTCCTTCATCGCCTTGACGAACATCTCGGGATGCGGCTTGCAAGCAAAAGGCGCAGCCCCATAATCACAATATGTCATCCCCTCGAACAAATCACCAATCTGCAACAGCTTCACCACCCTCTTGCCATGCGTCACATACGCATTAGTAAAAAGCCACAACCTGATCTTGCTCTGGTCGATATCTTCTAATAGCTTGCGGAGCCCCGGGTTGGGTTCTATAACATCCTCCAAGCGTAGTGCGTCGTCCACTTTGCGGTTGTAGTCCAGAGCGTCGACTTTGTGGTGGCGGACGAGACCCTCAATCGCAAGGCCATATTCGCGGTAGTATTTGAAGTGCAGGGCATTGGCGTCGGCGGTGGATAGGGAAAGATGGGTTTCGAAATATTTGTCTGGGAGATGTGAGATGTTGACGGTGGAAAGGAGGGGGCGGGGGATGTTGCTTGATGTGACTCATCCAGACTGGAAAGGACCAGGACATGATAAAACCAAGAAACCTAAAGATTTTACCTATCAGAGCAGACATCTGAACAGGCAGTGCATTAGTATGAATCTTAGTCTCAGTCGTCGTCCTTCAACGCTTACCATATGCGCTACCTTGTAGCCTGTGTGATGGATAAGTCAGTGATATGCGGTCCATTGGATTGCGCAAGGACTCACTCTTCGGATAAAGCTGGCAGTTCAATCAGTACAGGCCCTTCATGAATGACCATTCAACATACACAATTGTCTATGTCAAAGAAGAAAACGGGCTTCTCGTCTTCTGCCATGACTACTGAATTCTCCTCCAATAAGGGACGATGGGAGTATACGGGTTGTAGGGCAGGGTTAGCTATGATTTTTTTGTCGGAACTTGAGGGCTACGGAATCTTTCTGTCGAATAAGTAGGCTTGCGAGTTGCCGAATTCAATGGGATGTGTCGTATGGGGGACGTCACAATGCTCGGTCTAGTGAAAGTGGGACTAGAGATTTTAAACACAATGCTCGGTCTTGAAAGTAGAGCTAGGGATTCTAAAAGGAAGCCAAAGCGATGGGTGTCTGTTTTGAAGTGAACACACCTGAAAAGAGAGTGACTCAGCACTATTGGCGTAGAGGGGCGATCATTGAAGACGCGGGTTGGGAAGGCACGTGTACGACCATCCTACTACAGGACTAACGCCTTGGCACACATCCGCTCTCAAGCTCGTCCGCGCCGATGGTCTTTCTTTCCCAACCCCTTCTTCCGGTCACGTCGACCCGCGGCGACACGATGCACTCACCCCGTATTTGTATTCCTTTCTTTTGCTAAGACACTTGACTGGCACTTCTGAAGCTAGCCTCGAGCGTTGGGTGAGTTAGACCATCGATCGGCTGCCATGTCGACAAGTGCAGCCCTCCCACATCTGAACGGCAGCTGCAGCGTGGTACCCGCAGAGGTCCAGCGCGAAGCCGACTTTCTCAAGAGCCTCTTGCAGGTTCGCGATGAAGTATTTACTGGCAAACACCCACGCATCCGCCTCCCAGCCAAAGTGCTGGAACAGGTTGCACCGCGTCCTCCGCAAACCGCGCCGCCCTCCAGACCAACGACGAACGGCACGCCAAATGGGGTTGCTTCTTCGCATCTGTTCCCCCCCCGTCCGGAAAGCTCACTGCAGCAATTTCCTTCACCCAACGAGTTTGCTTCGCCTGCTGCTCATGGCTCGCGGCCCTTCTCGGCCAAGCCAGCGTCGGCGTCGTCAGGAATCGACCCAGTCTTGCTCACCAAGTCTGATCACCTCATCAAGGCTGAGCTGAAGCTCAAGCGACAGCAGATAGAACGGATACTGAAGGATCAATTTGACAAACGGGGCCGTGCCAACGATGAAGAGCGCGAGGCGCTGGACGTGGAAAGTCTGCTCGCAGAGGCCCAGAGACTGGTCAAGCCTGTATCGGGTCTGCGCGTCTCTACTGCTAACAGCGACGCTGCTGAGTCGTTCGACGAAAATTCGTACTATTCAAGCAAAGCCGACAGCTGGTCCTCCGAGGAGGTTGATCGCAGTCAGAACAACAATGCTGATGTAGCAGAGCCACTCACTCTACAGGGCAAACGCGCCACCATTGAAGCGCAACTGACAGCAACCAAGCCCAATCAGGCTAAGCACATTGAGCCTACAGTGATCGACCTAGATGAGGAGCCCTACGAGCCAGCCGATGACATTGAAATCTATGAGCCTGAGCCTGCCAGGGTGCACGATGAGGCGGACGAGTCTGATTACTCCCCACCTCCCGCCGAGTTGGGCCCAGGTGATCAAAGGAGAGGTCGAGGACCAGAGAGTTATGGTGGAGTGAACGGGTACGGTGTTGATGCTTTCCTTGCTTTCCTTATGTTCCTTGCCCCATTTATCCCCTAGTCCCTGCCACCTTCGCTTGGGCGCACCCGTTTACCACATCTTGACCGTACCGCGGCGCAAAGTTATAAAACACCGTGGTCCCTGTATTCGTAGGAAGACATGTACACAAGTGTCCCAGAGGCTGATATTTACTAGATCGTCGGGACAGCAGAGCCCTGCAGGCCTGCCGCCACCGATTCAGAACAACCGGAAACGCAAACGGGAGGATAAGCGGGAGGAGAAGCGACGACAGCAGGCGAATAAACGTGTTATCCGCTCTCCGGAGCCGTACATCAAAGAGGAACCACAATCACCACCTCCCTTCGCCTCCCTCCACGACCCGCCTTCCGGTAAGCGGCGCGCTTTGCAACCCCCTTCTAGCGATGTGGAGGTGCTTCCGGGCCGAGAGGGTAGCAGAACACAGCCCGTTTACTACCGAGAACAAGAGCCGTCTGCACGTACGCCTCGACAATTCGAAGAGCCGCTGTCGCCGGGCATCGCCCGCGTCCCGCAGAGAAGGTTGGAGCACGACAATCAGGACTTGCGACGCATTGCAAGTCTCCAGCATGCCCGACGACCTTATTCACCCGCTGGTGGGGACCTCTATGCTGCACCCGAACCCCGCCACATTCGCGCAGCATCCCACGCATTCGCTGAGCGACCGCTGGAGCACCCTGTCTACCGAGAAGCTTCGGCCCGTCCCTCAGGCGCACCGAGGTACCTCGAGCGCTCCCCGCCCCATGAGTATCTCTCACGGGCCCAGTCACCCATGATGATGGCACCACCTCCCCGTCGCATCGTAGTGGATCAGTATGGCAACAAGTACTACGCCGCTCCGGCAGATGCTAGAGAGTCTGTTGCTCCACCGATTAGGCGAATGGAAGCCGACCCTTACTACGAGCGTGCTGTGACCAGGGAGCCAGCAATGCGCGCATCCACCCGAGCGGAGCTGTACGAGGAAGACGATATCCAGAGGATGCTCCCTCCACCGCCCCGCCGTTTTGTCGAGGCGACGGATGTTGACATGATCGAGGCGCGACCTTACAGGCGGGAGGCTTCACACCGTCCGGTCGAGATGGAGTACCGGCCACAAGAAGTGTTGGAACGACGACCGGTCCCGCAATATGAGGATATGGGCCCGCCGCGCGAGTATATGCCAGCTCGGGCGTACAGCGTCCGCCCTGAGGTGTTGCGCCGTGAGGTCCCAGAGGGTTACGTCCGTCATGAGAGCGTTCAGCCTGGCCATGTACGCGTTGCAGCACCCCGCTATCGCGAAGTGAGTGTAGTGCACCAGGAACCGTATGAGGACCGTCGTTACGCCTTCGCTACGCCGCAGAGCCGACGCTATGTGGAGGACGGGGCGTCAGAGAGGCCTGTCGAGGCTGCGCAGGACCCTTACAGTGCAGCGGAGGCCCGTCGGGTGAGCTACCGTTACTAGATTCACGTTGTCTGTTGAACATTGGATAACTCTACGGTGTTAATGAAGTGGGTGTTAAGCATTGGTATTCGAGGTTGATCTGGCAGCAGAGACCCAATATCCAGATGGTGTTCTGGAGTCCTTGAGATGTCTGCGGCTAGTCGTCACAGATATTGTATTGAGGCATTAAAGCTGTGTAGTCTTGTAATTGTATAGCATACCCCAATATCATGGAAATCATCGGAAACGCGTGTGGAAGTTGGAGCATGAATAGGAGGGCAATGCCATCCTGCACTGCGAATCTTGAGGTGTTTTGAAGCTCTTAACAATCAACCTTGAACGTATTTGCTAATGGTTATGGATCAGCACTCAACCGTTCTCCCGCGATGCAAGGGCTGGGCGAATGAGAATGCGATGATGACGTGCTGCGAACTGCGATTATCGTGCGTGTATGCAGCTAGTTTAGTTCAACGCCCTAGAGGGAGATGGCGCGATGCTGTCTGGCTGGAACTGAGCGTAGTCGAGGGGTTATCGATATTGTGCGGAGAGACAGGTGGAGCGGGAGGGTATCGATAGCTCGCCGATGGCGTGAGCCGAAGCTCGGAGACGACTACGCGTGGAAAATACCAATGATGTCTAGAGAAGGATGAACCCGGAACAAGCGGGCTTGAAGTTGGGTTTAGATGCTGCCGACGCATAGGTAAAGTCTTCGGTGTTGTTGGCCGGCCAGTTGACGACATTCGGAGCTGCGGGCTTGGCCGCTTCGCGTGGGTCTCCCTGGAAGCAGGAGCTGTTGGCTAGACCCGGTGATTGATCGGCTGCTGGCTAGAGCAGGACTCTTGTCGGTAATGATGACAGAGGGAAACATTATAGAGGGCAACGCGGCGGAGCGAGGGTGTCTACAAATTGAACTGGGCAAAAACGACGAGCTGGGTTGCTGCTTCGCTTGCAGCACAGCCCCGGTGGTTCAAGCTTTGCGGCACCGTCGGACTGCAGAGTGCAGACGTCAGCGCCCAATAGCGTCAAAGGCCCGTGGCGCTCCGAGGGTGGCACGCTGAGGCCTTCGATATTGATGTGAGACGGGTGTCGACACAGGCGAAAGGAAAGGGAAGCTGGAAGATTCTGCTGGCATGCACAGGCGGAGAGGTGACCTGTGAAGCCCTCCTGCGAATGGAATGGTCACCCTGGTGAGGACGGCCGTGTTGCAGAAACGTTTGCGGGCGCGAGAACTGAAACAAACGCTGCAAAACAGCCATCTCGACGCTGCGAGGAGTTGCGAGAGCTGCCAGACATGCCAGACGTGCCCGAGACAGCAATCGTCTTTGTGCATCCCCAGTCCAGCGCGAGCCTCACTGATTGCGTGAACACTTGTGAATGTGTGAGGCGTGAGATAGGCCTAGTCCGCTTTGGGACGAGTGGGAAACGGCAGCGCGCACAACCACCGCACGGTGAGCAGGAACGCAGCCAGAGCAGAGACAAGAGTGCCGCCGCCGGCGCGACACATTCACACGTCTGGCGCCCAGCGTGCACCCTGAGACGGCTGCAGACGGTCGCGGCGGTGGTTTTTGGGCCAGCACTGTGAGCCTGCTTTTTGACTATCTGCTGTATCGGGTAGGCGCACGGGCAAAAGTGGTCCTGGCGCTCACTCAGCCGCCGCTGGGTCTACGCTTCGACTTCGCTCGTCGTCTCCCTCGCTCTCCCCATCCCCTCGCCGCCCACAACCCCCAGGGCGCCCTTCTCCCCACCATGCATAAGATATCGAACTTCACCGGCCAGGCCCGCCACGGATGGGAAAAGATGACGCCCTCCACCGGCTTCCCGTTCTCGAGGAACCACGAAATGCCCGTGCAAGCTCCCCTCAAGCGGCCGTCGACGGCCAACGCGCCCTCGCCTGCCATCCAGCCGGGCTCGCAGGTCAACCTGTCCTTCAACATCCCCTTTGCCTCGAACCTGGCGGGGCCCGAGATCGACGACATCATCTACGCCAGCCCGGGTGCGAAGGCGCGGTGGTCCCATCCGGAAGGCGCGGCTGTGGATGCCCCCGTGCACAAGCTGCCGGTGCACACGGAGAACGTCGACAGCCTGCGGGCCCTGTGCCGGGAGGTCAGAGAGCAGACCGAGGGCCGCGTTACCGCGACGGTCGTGTCTGCAGAGTCGAAGCCGCTGCCCGGCCTGCAGCGCGGCCCGTTGCGCGCTCTCGTGACCAACGTGTGCCTGGCAGGCGAGCTGGAGCTGGTGAACCAGATGCGGTGCAAGATCCTCAATTCGACGCCCATCTCCCTGGTAGGCTTCGATTGCGGCGTCCCGTCGTGCATCGGCTAACGGCAAGCAGCGCTCCTCCTTCGTGGACATCGACACCAGCCTCATCATGGACTGCGACAAGACGCACATCAAGAGCGCCGTGATCAACCAGCTCGACCTCATCGCCAAGACCACCAAGGCTGACATCTTCATGCTCTACCCGAAGCCGGCCGACATCGAGTCTGCCAGCTTCAACGGCAACCTGGAGAGCATGGACCAGCGGCTACGCTGCGTCATCTACGCCGACATGGAGACGATGGAGCACGCGAAGACGCGTGTGCTGATCATGATTGACCAGATTGTGAGTCTGCTGCCCCACACTGGCAGCACACAGCTAATCCGTCACCAACAGCTCAAACGATACGTTGATACCATGAAGCTCGAGCTGACTATGCATACGTTAATATGTGGCCGCGGCCGCAAGAACATCAAGATGATTGAGTCTGCCACAGATACAGCCATCTACTTCCCGCCGCCCTTTCCGCGCCTCTTCGGGTACACACCCCCGGGCGCCCAGCGAAGGCCCGACGATCTGATCTATATCACCGGAAAGTCCCAAGAGTGTATTCTCGCCGCGAAGCAACGTCTGCACGACCTTGTCATGTCCACCAAGGTCTTTGTCAAGCCAGTCATGGTGACCGACACCAAGTTGGATGCCATTCTGCTCGAGCGTCTCGACAAAGTGCGCAAGATTATCGAGACCAACGGCTCCTACATCCTCTTGCCTCCACTGGGAATGCAGCGCGGCGTTGTCCGAGTCCAGGGCACGGATGTCTTGCACGTCGAGCGGACCGTGCGCGAATTAATGGCTCTCGTAAGTTGCTCAGGCTATCGAGCCAGTCTGGAACCGTGCTTACCGATTGCAGGCCGGTCAATTCTACAGTGCATCGTGGTTCATCACTCATCCTGATCACAACCAGCGCCCACCCACCGCAGACGATGTTCGTGCCATGCTTTCGGACATTTGCATTAACTCTGGCGCAGAGATTAGCTTCGAGAAGTTCAACTTCCACATCTACGGTTCCGACGATGCTGTCAAGGCCGCCATGATGGTGATCAACAACATTCCCTTTGTCAAGAAGTCTCAGTACACCATGAGTGTTAAGATCGAGCTTGCCAACGAGCACAAAGAGTTTGTCAGCGGTAAGAAGAATGGCAAGATCAACAAGATTATGAGCCACAGCAGCGTGCAAATTGTCTTTGATGGCTTCAACGAGTACAACTTTTACATCGTTGTCCGCGGTGCGCAGTATGAAGCCACCAAGAATGGACTGGACCTCGTCGAGCAGGAGATGCCTGCTGCCATCTCGTTCCACGTTCCTGACCAATACCACAAGCGCATCATCGGTATTGGCGGTCAGCACATCCAGCGCATCATGAAGAAGTACTCTGTCTTTGTCAAGTTCTCCAACGCCATGGACCGCGGCGGTTTTGGCAAAGAAGAGGATGACATCAAAGTCGACAATGTCATCTGCCGTACTCCTGCTCGTAACGCCCAAAATCTTGACCTTGTCAAACAGGAGATCATGGACATGGTGGAGAAGGTGGACGCTGAGTTTGTCTCCGAGACGATACAAATCAACCGTTTGTACCATCGTGAGCTCATTGCTCGCCTGGACAGGATCGACGAGCTCGAGAAGAAGTTCAACTGCAAGATTACCTTCCCAAGCACCGAGGAAGCGAGCGACACCGTCACTGTCTCTGGCCCTGAGTACCAGGTGCCTTTGGCAGTCGATGAGTTCTTGGTAGGTTTGCCGATCCTGGTTCGGCAGACTCAGACTAACTAATAGCAGGGTATGGTCCCAGAGGCTCACGACCTGGCTTTCCCTGTGTCCAAGGAGCTTGGTGAACACATGCGCTCTGCTGAGTTCAAGACTGACATTCTCGACAAGCTCAAAGACCAACACGTCGTCGAAGCTCATCTCAAGGAAACGCAGACGGAAGTCATTGATGGCAAAAAGCAGCAGATTGAGACCATCCATCTCAGCTTCACCAGAAACAATGCTGGCGGCCTCAAAGACGCCTCGGACTTCTTAATCAACCACTTGGTCATGCATGGTTTGGACACCAATACCATTCGCGGCGCCCTTCCCCGGCCAAAGTCGGATTCCTTTGAGGACTCTCTGCCCTTCTTCGAGTCCAAGCTGCTCCAGCGCGCGGAACCTCCGGTGGACAGTACCGACTCCCCGACTCGCTCGCACTTTGGCGACGACGAACGCCCGGGCATGTTGGACCGCCTCCGTAAGCCCGGTAGCATGTCCTCCTTTACGTCTCTGTTCAACTCACGTAGGACCGGCACCAATTCTCCCGGATCACTCTTTAAGCATGCCTCTAGCAATGCTTCCAAGGCCTCCCTCGCCAGCTTAGAGTCCCAGGGCAGCGGCTACCGCAACCCTTGGAATGACAGCGGTGTCAACCTCCTCCCAGACGATGAACACCACAACAATGGTTGGCCCATGCCGACCCCACAATATCAGAGTAAATTTCCCTTCGGTTCTTCAACAACGGCGTCCGGAGATGTAACTCCCAGGTACGACCCGCGGGCGTCTGTAGACAGCGGGCGCCCCTCTACTTCCCATTCTGCATCTGGATACCCGGGCCCTATTGGCCCTCCTCGTTAAACGATACACTTTTCCAACTTGTAACCCGGCTTTATGACGAACAAATACCCCAGCGCCGGTCTTGCTATGCGACGATACCAACCAAAAGAATTATACCCATGTGGCGATTATAAAAGCCTTCGGCTGGTTGCTTTGCGTTCTGAATGTATCTCTGTGTCTCTTGTTTCTGTTTTGTCATTTTTTTTTGTGCTCTTGGGCTCGTCCTGTGTTTACGATGGCGTTTGCAATGTGAGATGATTCCCCCCGGGGCCTGGCGCAAAAAGAAATATACCAATTTGCTGCTGTTTGCTAAATTGCGCATGCCAATGTTCTTCTTTTGTCTAAGGGGTTGGACGTGGGGGATGGAGGAAATGATACCCAGAGGTCCTTGGTGAGACGGGTTGGCCGGGCTCTGGACGGGTTGATGGAATGGGATGGTGGGTTGGTATATGGAATCGGTGTACCTTGGCAGGAGATGACAGGCTTTGGCCGGATTGGCAATTGTCTACTCTCCTCTCTTCCTGTCTCGGTGTGGAACCACGCCATGATAAGATGCTATACGTATAGGGATGCGAGACACTGGGATATGAATGGGTTGGAACCATAGGATTGGAATATACAATAGACTTGCAAGCACATGTTATTATGGGAGGTACGGTTTTCTAAGCGCGCGCATGTGAACATGGTGGCACGCCAAGCCGAGGTGCACGTGCATGTACAAGCAGTGACGTTTGGAGGTCGGCGACCCAATGGCCGACTCCGGCCGATGTCGATGTCGTGACATCTCCACGAAACCACAACTCGACGATTCAATCAGAGTGGAGTTGCAACCGGGTCTGCAACAATGGCATCGAAACGAGCAGTCCAATTCCTCGCGCGACGCACCCCGCCAGCGGTATCAATTCAAGCTCCCGCATCTGTCCGGCTTATCTCGCAATGCGCGCGCCCGCGAGCTGTGCAGCGTGTGGGCGGCGCAGCAAGGAGAGTTGAGCGTGTATCAATTGCCGCAGGGCAGCAGAGGTGGTCTTCTGCCTTTCCGTCGGACAAGAAGAGCAAGGTTTATCAATTTGAAGATGTAGGTCCTCCCACGTACCCCTCTCTACGCCCTCTAGCACTTCTCCTTCCTCCGCACTCTCTGACCGCCCGCAACCAGGTCCTCGCCCTCCTCGAGAACCCCTCCTCTACTACGCTCCTCATCGACGTCCGTGAGCCCTCAGAATTCGGCGCCAACAGCATTCCTACTGCCTACAATATACCCATTTCGTCACAGCCGGATGCGCTGCTTCTGAGCGAGGAGGACTTTGAGGATCGCTTCGGGTGGAAGAAACCCGCACTGAATAGGGAGGTTGTGTTCTATTGTAAGGCGGGCGTGCGGAGTAGTGCGGCAGCGCAGCTGGCGAAGCAGGCTGGGTATGTACACTTCGTGGCTCTGGCGTGTCCTGGGAATACGCAAGGATAGGGGGATGCTAGTGTTTATGGAAGGAAGATCCGTACTAACTATGGCGCAGGTACGAAAACGTTGGCGAATACCGGGGCTCGTGGCTAGATTGGGAGAGAAGAGGTGGACCTGGCACGAAATCTCCATCACTACCAGGCGGAAAGGGTGAGCCCTCGGACGCGGATGTCAAGGAGTAGACATCCACCAGAGCATGGAAGATATGTGCCTGACGTGTATGCTAGGACCCTAGACTAGGGATGAGGAGTATAGATTGGAACAGAAGAGCAATCGCCAGCGCATGGGGACACCTGCAAAGTAGTATGTTGGAGGACCAGGCTTTGGCTACATATTATTGTAATGGAAATGAAAATACCGTCACAACAGACATTGAATTCCCTTTGCGTGTAAACAGGCTGACTATCTTCCGATGTTCCGGACTGCGAGCCTAAGACCAACAGGATCCTTACGTGGTTCCGCTGTTACAGGTGATTTTCCACGGCATGAGCAAGGATGCCAACGATGCTCTTTTCTGAGAAGGGGAGACTTGAATTACTTGATTATACTGTCTGCATCATGTACTCTAAGGTTGGAGAGGGTATACTACATGCAAAACACCTATGCCTCGAACATTTCAGCGAGAAGAGGAGGGAAAAGGAAACAGAATGCTAAGCCTGTCTAGCCCAGGGTAAATGTTACAAAGAAAAGATGATTGGAAAGAATTGAAGAAGCGGTTATGCTTCATCGATCCAGCGCCTGTGCTTGACACTATACCATCATTAGCCTTCCATTCACGGATGATAGCGCAGGGGTTTGAAACATACCATTTGATAATACACTCCCTTCTTCCTCAGCAGGGCCTGGTGATCCCCCTTCTCCAGCACCTTCCCACTCCCCAGCACGAAAATTACGTCGGCCTTCTGCACTGTCGCTAATCGATGCGCCACAGCGATGATGGTGCGTCCGCCTTCGCCCGCCGCACGCTCAATAGCCGCTTGTACCATCTTCTCGGACTCGGAGTCCAGACTGCTCGTTGCCTCGTCTAACAGCAGGAGCTTTGGCTGTCGGAGAAGGGCACGGGCAAGCGACAGCCTTTGCTTCTGGCCACCGGAGAGCGACAGGCCCTTGGGACCGAGACGAGTGTTGTATCCATCCGGGAGGGACGTGATGAATTCGTGGATTTGGGCGTCGGCGCAGGCTTGTTCGATTTCGGCGTCGGTTGGTGAATCTACGGAGAGGGCGATGTTATCGCGGATGGTGCCCTCGTACAGCGTTGACTCTTGCGACACGAGACTTATGTTCTTGCGGTATTCGGCAGGATCGAGGGATGTGATATCTTGGCCGTTGTACAAGACAGCTCCCGACGTGGCATCGTAGAAGCGCTCAAGGAGTGAAATAGACGTGCTCTTCCCGCAACCCGAAGCCCCAACCAAAGCCGCAAACTGCCCAGGCGCAACTTTGATGTTGAGGTTCGACAGCACAGGGGTATCCCGGGACTTGTACGTGAAGAAGACGTTCCTGAATTCGATGCCAACGCTGCCGCTGGGATTCTGGATGGCATCATGGCTTGGTGGAGGGGCATTGCGCAAAGGACGCATGCTGAGGATGCGATTTGCGGCACCGGTGGCCTGCGCGACGTTGGGTGCAACGCTGAACCACATGCCTGCCGCAACGGCGCCTTGCACAATGGCGATGTATATCACGAAGAAGTCGTCCATGCCGTATTCACGAGAGGCAAGGAGAGTGCCGCCGTACCAGAAGGTCAGTGCCATGCAAGCCAGCTCAACGCTGTCCGAGGCGGCGAAGACGATCGTGCCGAGTCTTGCACTAACAAAGGCCTTGGAGACATGCTGCCTCAGCAGCATCTGATACCGAGTGCAAATCATGTCCTCCATGATGAGAGACAGCACAGTTCGGAAAGCACCGACAGCCTCGGTGGCGAACTGAGAGCTCTCTGCAAAAACGGCAGCGTTCATTTCCTCGAACTTCATCTCAAGACTGAGACGGAGATAGCCGGCCGCGAGAATAGGTGGGAGTGCGCAGAATAGGCCGACAAGGGAGAGCTTCCATCCATAGACGAATGCAATGATGGTAGAGCCTATGAGATTGAAGACAGAAATGGATGCTAGCGACATTTCAGTGCTCATGAGCTGCTGTAAGCTCTCGGAGTCAGAACTCAAACTCGACGTGAGAGAACCGGCCGAGTGTCCTTCGGCGTCGAAGAAGGGAATGCGTTTCCGGATTATGTTGTTGAGATACTCCTGTCTGTAGCGGCGAGTGATGGAGATGCTGACCATGTGGGTACAAAAGCCGATTGCTGTGTATGCGACGAAGACAGCACCAGCTTGGACACCGTACATTCCCGACCAAAAGTAGCCTTTTGTGACAAAGTCTGGTCCTGTCATAGTGAAAACCTGCATGACGTTGGCAAAGATATATGCCTGAAGGGGATACACCGCTCCAGCCACAAGTATTCCGAGGATGGTAACGGTGTATAAGAGCCAATGATGGCGCTGTTCGACAATCAAACGCCCACCGCTTGCAAGAAAGCTTTTCTTCTCGTACTCTTTGTCGTCGGTCGAAGCACCATGGCGTGATGCGTGGGCGGCGTCCGACTTCTCCGTGTCGGCGGTCTTGACATTCTGCAGTGTAGCGTCTTCGAAGTCTGTGTCTTCTTCAGCCTCCATAGTGAGCTCCTGCGCGTGAACGAGGCCATAGTAGATGCCGTCCTCAATCTTGACCAACTCCTCATGGCGGCCCTCTTCAACAAGCTTTCCATGGCGCATCACCATGATCTTGTCGGCGGCTTTGATTGTGCTCAATCGATGTGCGATTACAATCGTCGTTCTGTTCTGCGAGACGCGGTCGAGGGCGGCTTGAACGATGCGTTCGGTTCTGACGTCGATGGCACTAGTGGCCTCATCGAGGATGAGGATCGGCGGCTTTTTGACGATAGAACGAGCAATAGCAATACGTTGGCGCTGGCCGCCAGAAAGCTTGATGCCGCTCTCTCCCACGAATGTATCATAGCCCTGGGGTAACCTGTCGATGAACTCGTCGGCGTGCGCCTCCTTGCAGGCTTCCTTGACCATGGCCATCTTCTCGTCCTTTGACACTTCCTGATAAAGCGTGCCACAGAGTCCAAAAGCCACATTATTGTAGAGGGTGTCGTTGAACAGGAACGGCTCCTGCTGGACCAGTCCGATCTGTGATCGAAACCACTTAAGGTCGACATTGCGGACATCAACGTCACCAATCCTCACACTTCCAGTACAGGTGTTCGGGCCGAGATCAATCTCCTCCTTCCCTTCGTCGGGTTTGCTAGACTTGTTGGCCTTCCTCCTCTTCTTCTTGTCTCTTTTGTCTTTTTTGAGCCCCGAGGAAAGAGTGGCGGCGTTGACCTCTTTCGTCTTGTCGATCGTCGTCTCTACGACTGTGGTTCCAAGTAGGTCATACCATCGCTGAATCAAAGAGACAATCGTAGACTTTCCAGAGCCCGAGGGGCCAACGATCGCGGTGACCTTTCCAGCTTCAAAGCGAGCGGAAAACCCATCGAGGATTTGTACGTTTGGCCTGCTCGGGTATGAAAAAGCCACATCGTGGAATGAGATGTCGAGGTCGGCGGAAACGTCGGGATCTTTGAAACCTGATGTATCAGGTGTCTTGGCGTCGATGGTTGCAAATACCTCAGTGGCAGCCGTAGCAGCTTTGACGAGAGCAATTATGGGACCTGCGAGCCTACCGATGTTCATGACGGCCATCATGACCGAGAAAAGCACCACAACTATGTCACCCGGGCTTGTCAGCTTTCCACGGCTGTACTGTCGAATGCCGAACCAGAACGTCAGTGCATAGGTCCCATACATGGCCATCATCGATGGTGACAACATCATTCCCATAAGAGGGGCTGCCTTCTTCTCGTTCTTCGCCGCCTTCTCAAGAAAAGCTTCGTGTTTTCTGGCCAATTTAGCCTCGGCCCCGAATGCCACGACGATGCGGATCGATGAGAATATCTCAAACGCCAGCGCAGAAGCCTCCTCGTGGTGCTCCTCGGTGACTTTATGAATCTTCATAAACGGAGGGGCAAGGGTGCCGTAGACGATGAGAATGAAGGGGAGTGAAGCACTGGCGATAAGGGTGAGGAGCCAGCTCTTGACGAAGGCGATAATGTAGAGACTGATCGTGAAGGCCAAAGATTGGAACATCATAGCAAAGTGCTGTGAGATGCCTAGCTGTATAGTGTTCGCCGAGGTTGTGATTCTGGTGCTGACTTTGCCGGGGGAGACTGTATCGATGACGCTCACGGGCTGAGCGAAAGTGGCGCGGAGGTAGGCTAATCGAAGAGCAGCAGACATTCGTAGTCCACTGATCCGCACGGTGAGCATCGAAATGTACGACAGGCAAAATTTGCCAATGAAGAGGTAGACGATGTACAGAGCTTGTTCGTTGATGGAGGCCTGGAACTCCTGCTTGGTGATAGTTGTGTCAGGCAGGAAGTAGTCCGTGAATGCGTCGACGAGCTGGCCGAAGACGATGTTCCGTCCGCAAGTCAGCATAGCTTGCGATGTCGCTCGCACCGTAACCTTACCATCAGAGGCATTGCAATGCCGGCACCAATAGAAGTGAGACAGCTCAGCCCCATGAGAAGTGCATCAAGCTTCGTACCGTACGAGTATACTCTCTGATATGCAATTAGTGTCATCCAACTGGCGCTTCGATCCTTTGCACCTTACAATGTAGTTTTTGAGGGCAGGCTCAGGCTTCTTCTCTTTCTCGACAACGCCATCCCGTCCGTCCTTGTCTGCAGCTTCTGCCACTCGTTGCTTTTCCATCGTAGCCTCTTCGGCAACATGGATTTGGTCCGCTGGGGTCGAGACCACACTGGCCGATGGAGGCAGCGGGTGGTCGTCGGATGTGCCCATGTCGGGCTGTCGAATCTGGATGTTTCAGGGAAGGCTTAGGGGTAACATGGAAGGTATGCGAGAATGCAAGGTAGACAACAAATTGTTGATGGAACAAATAGTCGCTGACTGGGGGTTCTGGACGTTTAGCGTATCGTATACGATATACGCTATAACCGACCTAGTCGCTATCGTAACCGTGCGAAGTATCGCAACATGTGTGGGTGGAAGGGGTAATGGACGATTGCAGAGGAGCCTAGGCTGTGCCAATGACTGGCACAGTCTGAAGCCTTATAATGTCACATTGAGGGTTGCCTGTTGGATGAAAACAGTCACTGCAGTGCAGGCGCTTGGTGGCCGTGCATAGATGCGCGCTAGGCCCAAAAGAACGAGAAACTGCGAAGTTTCACAAGTATTGGCGAGCGAATGCGAAACCCCATTCGGCAACCTCGCATTCTGGATTAAAAAGGAGAAATGGGAGGAAAAATACAGGGTCGGGTCATTTTTGGGGACCTGAAAATGATGTAAAGCTTTACACAGTCGTAAGGAAAGGGTGATGGAATGCGACATCTGGAGAGTGCGAGGGGTCGGTGGTCGGAAACTGCGCGGGCCGCACCTTTTCCGATGCCCATTAACGACTTCGTGGGCCAGGGTGCGCAATTGGTAAAGCCCATCAACATGGGCGTTGATGAGTCTTCCTTTGCTTTTGACGTTCCTAGGAATATGCACTCACAGGCGATGGGCCCATCAAGCACTCCTTCACGACATCCGTGCGTCACGCTGCTAGCCCGTTTGGGACAACAGAGTTGCCAAGGCTTCATCAACCTTCATCATCAACTAGCTAGGGCTTGATGTCACTGCTGCACCGATCGCAGGACTCTCCGACTAACCAATGCCCGACTAACCAATGCATACCCCACCAACACAATGGGTTGGCCTGACCAAATTCTGGATCGAATCATCCCGCATCAATGGCGCATCTCCCGCCCTGTTTTCCAGTTTCCATCCTCCCATGGACCAGCGACTCTACCCGGCCTACCAACGGAGATAATGCTGGAAATAGCCAGCCACCTCCCTGTCAGCTCCGTCGCCATCCTCACACTAGTCAGCAAACACTTTCAGTGTGTTCTCGGTACTAAATCGCGGGGACAGCTGGGCGACGAGACAAATGAGCGGAGGGTATTCTCGCACCTCCTGGCGCGCAATCTCTCAGACTACGTCGCCGATTCTGGCCTGATCAGGAAGCTTCCTTCATCCAGACCATCAAGCTACAAGAAAGGATCCAGACGTCACTACTCGGAGAAAAACGGCTTTCTCGTACCTTATACGCGCTTTGGCTACGCCGTGACGTGGCCCCATGTCCTTCTGGCGCTCAAACGCGATGCCTACAGTGCCCCTCATAGAATCTCGCTCTCGGCCTTCGATCATGCGTCCAAGAGCGGTTCAAGAAAGGAGACCGTACATTTTAATGCGCTCGCTCGCATTGTCTCCGGTCACCTTCTTCTCCGATGCACCTACAAGACACCTGCGGTATCTCGGAAGCAGGCAGGTATCGAGTATCAGGGTTTGGCCGCTCTGGAGTTGGACATTTGCCGGTAAGTCGCGAACTCAGAGCATCATTGCTACCTCGAGTCTCACGGACGAGGATCTGTTGAAGATTCGCTAGTCATATGAGGGAAAGTGTATCCAGACTTCTGCCAGGGCATTGGACTGATGCCGAAGGCAGGCATAGCAGCACGAAGCGCCGGGGCTTCGCGTGGTTCGACAACCACCTAGCAAATGCGCTCCTGGGCGGCGGTGGCAGGAAATTCACCATCCACGAGATGATTTCGCGAGGGGGCGATGAGACACGCAACTATGGCTGGGACGACTCCCTGGATGCGGACAATCTCAACGACCTGTTGGTCCCCACAAACAACGCCTCTGCAGACATCTCTGGTCAGTGTACCTTTTGCTTCACCGAGTATACAGTGTCAAAATCCGGCACAAAGAGGGGCGAGATCGACATCAAGGTGTGGCAGGATCTAGGAACTGGGTCGTTTCTGTCGGACGAACTCGCCGAGTCCTTCGATACTCAGTGGAAGGCCCTCGTTTCAAGCACTGCTCTGATTCGGCAGTTCCCATTTGGCAGCGTGCGAGCTGCTTTCGAGGAGGGAGACGGTTCGCGGCTGGTTGCTGGGCCTGTAGAAGTTGGATAAATCTCGACGGAATGCGTTGACATACATCTGGATACACTGCACTTGGAGACTGTCAACATATTAAACCATCTCGCGCTACCCTGCAAACTCCTCAGCCTTGGTGACGTGCCTGCGTGCATGAAGCTGGCGGTGACGAGTCGTGCGGCGCAGGCTTGTGGCTTAACCGCGCAAGCCACCTGCCACAGCGCTGCTCCCCGCGCTTCGCAATCCACTCACGTCGGCCGAAGTTCCTACCGAACATTCACAGCTGAGCCGTCACTGCTGCCCGTGTCAGACATCGGGCATGACCGACTGCGCAAGTCACTTGCCGGCCATGTGGCGTCTTGCGCAGTCAGCACGTCTCATTTATAAAGCCCGGTGATGCTCCTGTCCTGCCATTGCCCCTCCCCCGCATTCAGCACTACTCCCCGAGTCTCTTTATTTCCCACACCGACCCTCAAGCATCCTAGAACCTTGCGGCCGCGATCATGAGTAGTCACGATTATTACGGCGGAGACGGCGCCCACGGCCAGCAGCAGGGCCACAACAACTATCCGCCCCAGCAGCCGCAATATGGCCAGCAGCCGCCCCACGACCAGTACGGCCAGGGCCACAGTCCCTATCCCCCGCAACAGGTGAGCGCGACCACGCAGCGAATATGGGCATCCTGCGCGACGGCAACTAATGCGCCGACAGAGTCCCTATGGCGCTCCGCCGAATGCGCCGTATCAGGCCCCGCCGCAGCAGGGCTACGGCGGAGACTACACCCAGGGCTACGACCCGAACCGCAGCCACTCGCCCTACCCGCCCCAACAGCAGCAGCACTATGGCGCCCCTCCCCAGCAAGGCTACGGTGATGGCGGTTACGGACAGCAGCAGGGCCACCAGGGTCAGTACGGCCAGCCCGGCGCACCGGGAGCCCCTGGAGGCCCCGCTGAAGGCGATCGCGGCCTCGGATCGACGCTCATTGGAGGCATGGGTGGTGCTTTCATGGGCAACAAGCTCGGTGGGGGAGCGCTCGGCACTGTCGGAGGCATGATCGCTGGCGCTGTCGGCGCGAACATGCTGTCAGACAAGAAAGACAAGTAAGCGCACCCGGCACGCTCTGGGGAATGCGCACGCTGACAAGTGCTTGCAGAAAGAAGGACAAGAAGCACAAGAAGCATGGTAGTGGCTCGCACCACGGTTCTTCGTATGCCGGCTCTGCTGCTGGACTGGGCGGTCTGTATGCTGGGAGCCACAGCAGCGGCCACAAGAAGCACAAGCACCACAGGTCGAAGAGCAGGGGCGGTGGCAGCTCGTCGTCATCAAACAGCGACTCGGACTAGATACCCTAAACTTGCTTGCCCTTTGTGGCACCTGTTTGAGTGCTCTCTGGAGCCACGCGGACTTGGTTTCGATTGTCGCAACCTGTAGGCCTGTAGCCCATTATTAGCCCTTGATGAGTAATGAATGCTTGACTGAATGCTTTCGCAAGTAATTCCAGGATTATCATGCTTGGACTGCAATCAGCAGCCCAAAACCGAAAGTGAGGTCTTCCCGAGATGTGACGGTTGCCACCATTCGAAACAGGTTAGCGTGCCTCTGCCTATTTTTCGCCGCTCCACTCTCTACAATGAATCATCGCCCACGAAGAAATTCGCAAACTTCGCCTTCAGGACCCCTTGCAATGCACCATGGGGGACGTTTTTGTCAGCTTCTTCCGGAGTACTCTGCCTGAGGAGCTCGTAGCCGTTCTCGAAGAGACGCTCAACGCCATTGAGACAGGCGACTATTTGGCCGTTTTCCAGCAAGAGGAGGTACAGTTTCTGCTTGGGAACCAGAACAACGACACTACCAGAGATGTTCAGCTCAAAGACTTCCCCACCTGGAGCGATTACGTATTCCATCGCCTAGGCCTCATATTATCGAAAAGAAGCGAGGCGGCGGACACTCCAGCTCGGGAAACGGCAGCGTATCGCCAGCACCTTTTCTTCACCGTGGCCATTGCTGCTCTCTACGCTTTTTTGCAATCCAACGTCACGGGGCCGCCTCTACCTTTCAAATCCGCTGACGTCCTGCTGCCGAAGGATGTTGCGTCGAACGAACTAGCGAGGAGCAAGCTGCGAGCAGACCTAGTTACTTCGTTGAGCGCAGATGGTGTCGCAGCATACAAGCTCACGCCGAATATCGAGCTACTATGTCTCGCAGAGACGATTTTTATAAGCCCACCGGTGCAGAAACACATTGAAGCATCGACTTGGGCCAAGTTGAGGGTCAACTTTGTACATCAACGGTTACTATCGGAAATTGCGCCGTGTCTGCAGGATGCCATCTACGACGGTCTCGCAATCTTGGAGAGTCAGATCGCTTCGTTGAGTAAAGAAAAGGGTATCCAGGATCTACACGTCCATTACCTACTAGAAAGAGCAGCCATTCACACGCATCATGGGCTGGACAAGAAGGCTAAAGCGGATCTTGACCAAGTGGCTCTGGAGAGGAAGTTTGAGTTTACATTAACTGGGCTAATGGGGAAGAGGACAAAGTTCCAAGAGAAAGACACCAGTCAGTTGCTCGTACTCGCCCGGAGTGCAGGGGGGGGAACGAACGGAAATTCCATGGCTACTGCGTCAGGACCGGAGAATCTAGGCCTCAACGACGATACGCTTCTCGATTCGATATCGTTTACTCCCCAAATGGTTGGGACCGAGGTCAAATCTGAATCCTCTCTGCCAGCCAGCCTTGCTTCATTGGACCCAGAGAACCAACCTTTGCTGGACCCACTGGACTCGATTATACTGCTTTCTGTGGCTTCTTCCATTACCAACACAAATCCTGCGGACGGACTCACGAGAGAAGAGACAATACCTTATGCCACTCGGGTTCTGGAGGGTGGGAGTTCCAATTGGCAGGTATACACGCAAGCATTGCTCGTGCGGAGTCGGATAGAGGGATATCGGTCCCGGACCATGGAGCGAGGCCTTCTTCAACTGCAAGCTCTGGTCGACCAGGTCATTGCCGAGACGTCTGGCACAGGTGCGACCGACAACAGTGTAACCAAAGAGCAGGCAACATCGTTCTTGCCCAGGGCTAAAGCTGGAGAGTCTGCTCCGGTAGGAGAACGTCTCCGCTACGTCTTCTTGCTCTGTTCTCCTTCTCGTTGGGAACTCGAGGCGGAGCTCGCAGCCCGTTGGGTCAGCGTTGGTGGGCTCCGCTCAGCGCTCGAGATTTACGAGAGACTCGAAATGTGGGCCGAAGCGGCATTGTGCTGGGCGGCCACTGACAAGGAGGATAAGGCGAGGAAGGTTGTTCGCCGACAACTCTTCCATGCTACGGGAGGCAATGACGATACCGCAGATCTCGACGAAGAGAAATGGGAGGGCTCAGAGCTGGACCCGCCGCCGGCAGAGGCACCGCGACTGTATTGTATCTTGGGCGACATTGACAAGGACCTATCCATGTACGAGAAAGCATGGGAGGTTTCAGGAAAGCGATATGCCCGTGCTCAGCGATCCCTTGGTCAACGCTTCTTTGTCGAGAAGAATTACGAAAAGGCAGCAGAAGCCTACGCCCTTTCCCTAAAGGTCAATGCCTTGAACCACCCGACATGGTTCGCCTTGGGATGCGCAAGGCTCGAGCTCCAGAGCTTCAAAGACGCCGCGGAAGCCTTCTCCCGCTGTGTCTCGCTCGACGACCAAGATGCGGAAGCGTGGAGTAACCTCGCAGCCGCACTCCTTCATCTCCCCCCAAAAGCCACCACCACTGCAGGTGACGAGCACTCTGAAGCACGCGTGACGTCTCACCCCCGGAGCGACGCCCTTAAAGCCTTCAAACGCGCTGCAGCCCTCAAGCACGACAACTACCGCATCTGGTCCAACGTGCTCGCCGTCGCCGCATCCACCGATCCCCCATCATACAACGACATCATCAGTGCTCAGCGTCGCATCTGCGAGCTCCGCGGCCCCACCGACGGCGAAAAATGCATCGACGCGGAGATCCTCGACCTCGTCGTCCGCCACATGGTGCAATCCACGGAATCATTTGATGTCACGAAGCCGGGGCTGCCTCGCATGACGAACGAGCTTATCGAAAAAAAAGTTAAGCCCCTCATCACATTCTCTCCGCATCTCTGGACAATTCTCTCGACATTCTACACGCACACCAACCGCCCCAGTTCAGCGCTAGAATGCCATGAGAAGGCATGGCGCGCAGTCACAAGCCAGCCTAATTGGGAGAGCAGGGGCGAAAAGGAGTGGGACGTCGTGGTGACGCAGACGGTGGATCTTGTGGATGCTTACGAGACGTTGGGGCCGAGGGAGCGGACGGAGGGTCTCGCAGCGCAGAGTGGAGAGTTGGTAGCAAAGGACTGGAAATTCAAGGCCAGGAGCGCGGTTAGGAGTGTGATGGGGAAGGGCAAAGACGGGTGGGAGGATAGTGCGGGCTGGGAAAGGTTGAAAGAGAGGTTGGAGGACTTGAAGGGAAGTGGGTGAGAAGAGATGCACTGGCAAATTGGTAGACGGCAAATGTGACATTTTATGCGGCCGGAACTAGCTCCCCTGATGCTAAACTGCCTCTCGATGTCTCTGAGTTAGAGTCCAGTTCCTACCATTTCGATATCTGCTAGTTACGCATCAGCCTTTGCAACAGTAGCAGCACTGCCTTTTTTACAATTACATAACGTACTCTATAACATGTCGCACTAGTAAGCTGGACACACCAGTATCGTGGACACCCTACTAAAACGTGCAAATCGCTTCTCTCCTATTAACTATGCTATAATGATAATAAACTTAATCGCCCTCTTAGGAAGGCTATATATCTCTAGCTATTATATTCTACAAGTCTATTAATAGCCTAGTAAGGACCTATAACGTTCTAAAATTAACTTTATATATATGTATTTAAGGCGTTCTCTCTAAGAGCAAGACTAAGCCTATTAACTAAAAGCTATACTTTATTAAAGAGTAGTTCCTTCTCTAGTAAATTTTAAACCTTAACTAATAAGGCTTTCTACTTTAGATTATTAATATATAGTATATAGCTAATTCTATATTAGCTACCTATAGCTAGAATTAGATATCCTTATAACAGGTTAGTTTTATACTACTAGGCTAAATAGTTAAAGATATACATGCTAGTATTAGTTATAATACTATAGGCATATATTAAATAATTTATATACTAATAATATCTATTAATTAATTATAAATAAAATTAGAGTATAGAGCAAGTTAATTTTAAAAGATAAGAATCTAAAAATTAGTAGAAAAAGTGTAAAGCATTAGTAGAAGCTATTAAATTTCTTTAGCTATCTATAGAAACTATTCTCTAATCTAGAAGAGTAATCTAAACTAACTAAGTGTTATAGTATCCTCTCTAGATTCTCTAATACTACTAAATCCTGTTTATACTATTAATAGTACGCCTAGAACTATTCTCTAAATTTTACTCTATCTATTAGCTAGTTTACACACTAAAGCATAGACTATCCTCTAAGTATTTCTACTTTATACCTATATATTATTTCTATTCTATACATAACGTCTTATATCTATCTAGATATTACACGTAGTAATTAATTAGTATAAAAAACTATAAAATAAATAATATATACGCTTTAAATTCTAAAATAAAAGTTATATATAATAGATGCTTTAAGAATGTATATATAAACTATAGATAATTTAAAATATAAAATAAAGTAATTTAAATAGTGCTGCGTACTACTTCTATTATAAAAATATTTTAAATTATAATTTTATATTATATAATTAAAAGATTAGAAAAACCTTTCTAAAACATTTATAAAGTGCTAGTCTTTAACTATTAACATTATAATAAAACTAATATAAAACACTAGTTTAAATAATAAAACAATAGTAAAACTAGATAACTAGAATCTAAAAATATATTATTTTAAATAATTACGAAGCGAGGAACGAGCGAAGCAATTTATAATTAGTCTCGCTAAATAAACTTTTAGACTTACATTTCCTCTTTTAGACATTTTTCTAACTTAGCTAAAATTTATAAAAACTTTAGCATAGCGACTAGACTAATTAAAAGAGCTGTATTACGTATTAGCCTCTATAGCCTGCACTAGCTACTACAGCCCACGCTAGCTACTATAGCCTATACTATGTTATAACCTATATAGGTGCGAGAGGTAGCCGCGTATACTATAAGGCGTGTACATGTATTACTCTACTTATAAATTAATTTTTATTAATTATTTATACCTTTTTAGCTATATAGTATAGTAGAGTAAAGCTATATCCTAACACATTAGCTATATAAAGGTGCATTTTAAAAGTCCTTACTAACCTTAGTAAGTAGGGGTATTAGCTATATACCTAATCTAGTAATTACTTTTAGTATATAAAGGTGTATTTTAAAAATCCTTACTAACCTTAATAAGTAGAAGTATTAGTAATATTCTTAATCTAGTAATTATTTTAAGTATACGTAGTCTAGCTATCTCTTTATTATATTTCTATAGGGTAGCTAATTCTATAAGGGTAAGTTAGTTCTTAGGTAGAAGTAATAAAGAAGAGTAGAGGTTATTAATTACGTAAGTAAGTAATAGGGTAGTTAGTATTAAAGTTATAAGATAGTTAAATTAATAATACTTATTAGAATCTAAATAATAGAGTAGTAAATAAGTTAAATACTAGGAACTATAGGAGTTCCTAGGTTCCTATATATAAGTGTTCTATCTCTTATTTAGGTACTATTCGTATTAGTTAAGCCATCCCAGATGGCATTGCTATTCTAAATAGTTAGTCTTAGCGAGATGATGTTATTACGTAGTCTTAGTTACGAGTGGCATGGTGCTGCCCCGCACCGTTATTATAGTCCTATCCTTTCCGCCCTTTATTCTATATTCTTAGATCGTAACATCTTACTATATAAGTATTATAGAATAGGATTATTTCTGCGTACTTAGTAAATTAGTTAATAATTACTAGTATTACGTTATAGAACGTGCTAGTTACTAGATCCTTTAAACTTAGTAGTCTAGTAATAAAGTCTATAGAGATGTTAGTCTAAGGTTTATCTAGAATCTAGATAGCTTACATTTCTCTATATAGTGCGTAGGTGCTATATTTATTCTTTTTAGCAGTTAGCGCACTTATAAATATAGTCTATAACCTTTTATTTTATTTTCCTAAACTAGTAGTTACGTTAAATAAGTTATATAGTTCTTATATTACTAGAGTGTCTAAATATTAGGTTATTATAGTACTATTAAATAATCTATTTCTACTAGCTTTTACAAACGTCTTATTCTATTATAAGGAGCGTATTAAGTTCTTATAATAGGCTAAGTGTTCTATCCTTATTCTATACTAGAATAGAGGCGCGTGTAATTTTTTTTCTCCTACTAGGTTATTTTAATAGCTTAGTACGTTAGCGCATTTATTTTTCTTACTAAACATATGTATAATCTTAAATTTATACTATTTAAGCGTTTTAGACTATCTTACTTATCTTAGTAAGAGGTCCTTTATTATAGTAAATCTTAGAAGATTTTTATAGTACGTAAAGATAGTAAGCTTAGAGTAGCTATATATATATTATTTAGTATTTAAGTACTTTAACTATTATAAATAGTTTCTTATTATAGATAACATTTACTAATTATTTATAAACGAAAATTAGACTGCGGAGCGAGTTAATTATAAAAGATATATTCTAAAATTTAGTAGAGAAAGAGTAAGGCATTAGTAGAAGCTATTAAAT